>DF358421.1:37865-97745 GCA_000787875.1 Solanum virginianum
GTGGAATTTGACCTTGATAATGTTCACGCTCGAATAACAAAACGATCACAGTCATCAATAAACCTAATCATAGGTTAGGGTCGAATCCACAGTGAATACGGCGCTTGACTATATAGAATCAATATCAAATATTTCACGCACCAATTACTAAAATTTCTAAACGGGTGAGGGGGAGGTTGTGATTTAAGAACAAAAATAAAAATAAAAATAAAAATAAATACTATGCTAATTATGCGGGAAGACACTCAAATTTAGGGACAACTTGAGAATTGTGTTCCCCATGATACATTGACTCAATTATACTAGACAACATAACTTTAATTGGAAATTCACGATGCAGGACGGTAACTTAGGTTCTTCTATCCCACTTGTGAAATTGAAGGTCGACTTAGGTTCTTCCAGCCCTCTTGTGAAGGTAAATGTCGAATTTCACCATGGCACTTGGTCTACCACCATGGCGTGCCAACTAACCGTTACCCATTGTCCCAGTCAACCTCTCATTGGTCGGGTTTGGTTTATTAAATGAGAAGATATCGATAGAATCCTATCGTCTACTTCCCTTTTCCTATTCATCACTACCTTGGTCGAGATCGTGATAGTAGGTGGGGTTTGGTGTTGGCCACCACCAAACATCAATCAAAATGAAAGGAAATAAACAATACATGCAAAACCCCAATTAAAGAAATATACAAAGTCTAGGTTATTTCATGTCAACTACTCATGGTTCCTACAACCCTAAGTTGTGGGTGCTTAGCTACTCATGGCTAAGGTAAATCAACAACAATAAAAATAGAAGACATAGTTGAGTGTTTACCCAAAATAATGAAGAGCAAGAATACCACAACTTGCAAACCATAAGCTTAGATTAGTGAAAAATGAGTACAATGTGAGATTTGCAATCCTCAAAAGTGGGTCTTCTAATTAAAAATGAGAATCTAAACTAAACCCTAGAAAACCCGTTAGAATATTCAAGAGAGAATATTCAAAATGTTCTACCAAATATTCAATATCCGAATCTCTTTTCTAAAACCCTATCAGTAAGTATTTATACTATTTACAATTTAACCCTAAAAATTAAATAGAAAAGACAGCTGGCAGCAGGTATGTCGCACAGATATGACTCGTAGGGTGACCTACGAGTCATAATCTGGGTCTCGTAGTCAGCATTTGACCTTTCGAACTTGACTGTTATGATCCACTATTACGAGTCGGTTCTTGGGCTATGACTTGTATGCTCTTCTCGTAGTCTAGGCCTTCAGTTCTTGGTCCAAACTTTTAGCTCTCTATTTCTTGCTACGACCCCACTTATACGAGTTGTAGTGAGACCTGCAACTCATAGAGTGGCCTCGTATGGCTGACCTACACTTAGTAGATTTCTGATTTCACTCACTGTTTCTTGCTACGAGATCATCCTATGACTCATAGCTTAAGCTACGGTTCGTTAGATAGTATGTCTTACACTTCAGCAAAAATCTACAATTTTCTTCAAAAATCATGCTAACCTATATTTTCTGCAATAACAACATAAAAACACATAAAACCCATAAAAAGTCACATTAAGAACTTGGAAAATCCTTTGATTTAGGCACTAAATGTGTTGTATTTTGAAAGCACATCAGCACCCTCAACTTAGAACTGTTGCTTGTCCTCAATCGAGGACTCAATCTAAGCAGATAATGAGAAACACATAGTAGCTACCCTAATGCATATACATGATTTAACTCCCATTCAGGTACCCAACTCTCATTTTCAAAACCTGATTATAAAGATAAGAAGACCAAAACACCAAGATGTATTCGACAATCCACTATGACAAGTGAAGGAGTATGAATAATCCACATTCATTGAATTAGTCATATGCCAATCTTGTAGTTAAAATGCCTTTACAGAAAAAAAAAGTCCCTCTTTCTTACTCAAAATACATTTAAAATTCATTGACTGTGCAAGCAATCTCACTCTCACAAATGAAATTCATGCAAAATGACTAACACCATAGGCTTGCCTTTATACTTAACTCCGAACTGATGGCAAAGTGAATTCGGATCACTTTAGGACTTAATGGCTTGTAACACAGGCTCATGGGGCTTTGGTATGGCATTTTAGGCAAGTAATGACTAAAAGCTATCCTTGAACCATGTTTTACCTCCATAACTCAACTATTTTCACTAAATCCGCCCTTTTCTTCTTTTTCAAGCTTTTCTCGGGTGCTTTTTTTCTCTTTTTCAGCCGTGCCTTATTTTTGAATTCATTTTTTGCTATTCTCTTCAATCCAAGACAACTTTTCTTTTCTTTTTCTCACACGGCACATGACTTTTCATTTCTTTCTTTCTTTCTTTCCAAACTAACCACCTCATTTTCATTACTTTACCATAATAAAGGCTACCCTCAACTTAGGCTTTTAGCCTAAAGCGAAGCACACAATATCTATTCCCCAAATCAGGACCACTATTTGTAGCCACTCCCAATTTAGGCTTTTAGCCTCAATAAAGGTTCACATGTTCAAGGAGACTAGGGCCATTATCAAGGTATTTCATAAAATAAGGCTAAGCTAGTTAGGTATCAAGGAAGAATAGGTATACGAGAAGCTCAAACAATTGGAACAAGGGATCAACTATCACATTTGGCAAGTCATTTAGGCAAAAGTGGACTTCACTAAAAGAACAATGGCCTACAACCCTTTCCTAATCCAACCACATCACCAGTCCAATCTTAGAGTAATAAGGTAATTCTGAGTCCACGCATAATACATGAATGCTGCTAAATAAGCTCACACACTCATGGCATCAAATACACAATCAAGTATAAACTCACAGGTCATGCTTCAAGCATCAACTTGCCTGCTTCTTATCAAAACAAACATTGCCAAATAATCATATGCATGATTGCAAAAATAACCAACAATCTAAAAACATTTTAGGGTACCAAATTTTCAAAACATTCAAAAAGCATTTTAAGATTGTATATATATGCCCAAAAGATAGAAACTACTATATATCTACAAATTATCTACACTACCTAAACATGTCATTTCAACAAAAATTAAAAACATCCACAAGAAAAAAGAAACACGGCAAGAAAACTTTGGAATAAAAAATAAGTGGAAGTTATGGACTTGAGGTTACTCATACTTCACCCTAATCCATAACTTCCCTACACCCCACCAAAATATGACACTTTGTCCTCAAAGTACATACATAAAGAAGGGAAATAAGGGGCATACCTTAGGTTGCCTCCCAGGAAGCACCTGATTTAGTGTCATGGCACAATGGGATGCTTTTTGTACTCATGCTTCTTTGAGTCCTCAATCTTTCACTATCTTAATTTCTTCCATATCACCCATGTACAGTTTGACCCGTTGGCCATTGACCTTGAGGATTTTACCATCCTTGCTTTCTAACTCGATGGCACCATGACTAAAAGCACATACCACCCTAAATGGTCCCATCCACTTGGACCTGAGCTTCCTGGGAAACCATTTTAACCTAGAGTTGTAAAGCAACACCATGTCTCCTAGAGTAGATTAATGGTTCTCGATTCTGCGATCATGCTAAATTTTCATTCTTTGCTTGTACAAGGAAGAGCTCTTATATGCTCTCAGTCGGAAGTCATCAAGTTCATTAATTTGCATTAGCCTAGATGTTGTTGCTTTATTCCAATCTAGATTTAGATTCTTTAGTGCCTATAGTGCCTATAGTGCTTTATGCTCAAGTTCAACTAGCAGGTGATAGGCTTTCCCAAATACCATCTGATACGGAGATATTCCAATTGGTGTTTTAAAGGCTGTGCGGTAACTCCACAAGGCATCATCCAACTTTCGAACCAGTTAATGTGATTCACATTCACAGTCTTAGACAAGATTTGATTTATCTCTCTATTTGACACTTCCACTTGCCCACTTGTTTAGGGATGGTAAGGGGTTGCCATATGATGCTTTATAGTAAAGCTCTCAAAGAGAGTTTTGAATAGTCGGTTACAAAAATGAGAGCCTTCATCACTGATAATTGCTCGAGGTATGCCAAATCTAGTAAAGATGTTTCTTTGGAGGAATCCGGTAACACTCTTACCTTCATCGTTTGTCAAGGCTATGGCCTCTACCCATTTAGAGACATAATCAACAACAACTAGGATATACTTTTTCCATGAGAGCTAACAAAGGTTTCCATAAAATCAATACCCAAAACATCAAACAACTCTCTGACCAAAATATAATTAAGAGGAAGTTCTTCCTTCGTGAGACACCACCTTCCCTTTGGCATATGTCACAAAACTTGACATAATCACGAGCATCCTCATGTATAGATAGTCAATAATATTCACATTATAATACCTTACAAGTAGTGCGAGCTCCACTGTGATGACCATCCACCAACGATGAGTGGCATGCTTCAAGGATGTTCATCATTTCCACATCTAGAACACATCTACGGATAATCCCGTTAGCACATATATGAAATTAGTATGGCTCATCCCAAAAGAATTTCTTCACATTGTGCATGAATCTGCGACATTGATGGGTATTCAAGTCAGGAGGCACTATGTCACTCACCAGGTAATTAGCATAGTCTGCAAACTAGGGTATGAGATCATGTGAGGGTGCTAATACCCTTTCATCAGGGAAGGAGTCATTGATATAAAGACCATCATCGAATTTCACCATAGCTTCATCCACTAATTTTGAAAGGTGGTCGGCTACCTGATTTTCTAAGCCCTTTCTATCAATCACATCAAAGCTAAATTATTGCAAGAGGAGTACCCATCTGATCAATCTCGATTTTGCATTCTTTTTAGTCATTAGATATTTGAGTGCTGCATGGTCTATGTGCACTATCACCTTGGCTCCCAACAAGTATGACCAAAAGTTTTCAAAGGTAAAAACTAGTGCGAGCAATTCTTGTTCAGTGAATGTATAATTCTTCTGAGCTACATTAAGTGCCTTGCTAGCATAGTAGGTAGGATGCAAAATCCTCTCCCTACACTGTCCCAGCACCATATCTAAAGTAACTCCACTTGCATTATACATTAGTACAAAGGGTTTTGACCAATCTGTAGCCACAATGATGGGCGTCGACGTCAAATTTCCCTTCAATTCTTCAAAGGCTTACATGCATGCATCATCGAACATAAATTTGGCATCTTTCTCCAATAACTTGCATAACGGTTGTGAGGCCTTGGAAAAATCCTTCATAAAGTGATGGTAGAACCCTGGATGACCGAAGAAATTCCTAATACCTTTCACCGAGATTGGTGGTGATAGCTTCTCAATAACCTCAATCTTCGCTTTATCAACCTCAATGCCCTTGCCTAAAATTCTATGACCAAGCACAATGCCTTCTTTAACCATAAAGTGACACTTCTCCTAGTTCGACACCAAGTGACTCTCAATACATCTTTGCAACATGTCACACAAATGTAGTAAGCACTCCTCGAATGATTGGAGGACCACACTAAAATTATCCATGAACACCTTAATAGTGCTTTCAATGATGTCCAAGAAAATAGACCCTATGCATCTTTGGAATGTTGTTAGTGCATTGCATAACCCAAATGACATTCTCTTAAATGCAAAGGTACCATACAGGTAGGTAAAAGTTATTTTCTTTTGATCTTCAGGTGTAATGATAATTTGATTATACTCGGAATATCTATCAAGGAAACAGTACCAACCCTTCTCTGCAAGCCTATCAATCATTTGATCTATGAATGGCGTAGGGAAATTATCTTTCTCTGTGGAAGCATTAAGTTTTCTATAATCCATACACACTCTCCATCCGGTGACTGGTCGCATAGGAATCAACTCATTTTTCTCATTAGGCACCATTATGATACCCCCTTTTTTGGAACATATTGCAATGGACTAACCCATTCACTGTCAGTGATTGGATAGATTACTCCTCTATCCAACCATTTGATGATTTCTTTTCGAACAACCTCTTGCATTTGAGGGTTCAACTATCTCTGATGTTCAATACTGGGCTTATAATCTTTGACTAGTTGAATTTTGTGAGTACTCATCCCTGGAGGTATGCCAATGATGTCTGCAATTGTCCACCCAATAGCTTTTTTGAATTATTTGAGAACTGAGACAAGGGCTTCTGCTTGTCCTTCACTTACATCAGTTGCAATTATGATTGGCAATGTATTGCTTTCTCCCAAGTATGTATATTTTAGATGCACTGGTAGTGCCTTTAACTCTAACTCAGGTAGGATTTCTACGAACTACTTCGTAGGTGGAGTCTCCTTATTGCTCAAATCTAACTCCATCTTGGCTCATTGTCTAGGCCCAAATGACATTCCGAGAGCATTGACTATCTCTTCATAATTAGGGATGCTTTCACTATCAAAATTCATTAACACAGCTGCCAAAGGTTCAACCCCTAGTTTTAACTCAACCGAGATCTCCACTTTATCGTTATTACCCATTTCAATCATTGAGATGACCTGAAACTCACAATTCTTTATATCTTTTTGGCAAACTTGAAACACAATTGGCTCTTCACCAAATTTGAAAGTAAGCAGCCCCTTCTCTATGTCAACCAACATACTACCCGTGGCTAAGAAAGGCCTTCCCAAAATGATAAGAACTGCAAAATCAACCTCATAGTCAAGTATAAAAATATCTACAAGAAATATAAATTTATCTACTTTTACCAGCACATCATACAGTATGCCCATAGGCTTCTTGACTGTTCTGTCTGCCATTAGCAACCGTATCTTCGTAGGCACAGGGGTGCCCAAACAAATCCTTTTGAAGATGACAAGGGGCATAAAGTTAATGCTGGCTCCTAGATCACATAATGCTTTGGCAAATACAATTTCCCTAATAGTGCATGGTATGGTGAAGGCACCTGGGTCATCACGTTTCTATGCTAATGACTTTGTGGTGATGACACTGCAACATTGAAAATTTTGAGAGAGGTCTTGGCTAACTGTTTGCTTTTTCTTGACTAGATCTTTCATCCATCTTGCATACCCAGGCATCCTCTCAAGAGCTTCAATCAAAGGAATGTCCACTGACAATTTCTATAGCATTACAAAAAACTGCTCAAACTTACCTTTCTCTTTTCTCTTCCCAAGCCTTTGGGGAAAAGGTTGAGGGGGGGGGGGGTTCCTGGAAAGGTTTTATATTTCTTTGATTGCTTTCTTGTGCTGTGTATTTTGGTTTCTTATTAACACTCTTCTTATAACTTTCATCCATAATATCTAACACAGGTGGATCGACAGTGCTTTTACCACTTTTAGTCATGAATGCCATGTAATGGCCACTATTCCTTGGATTTTAAACCATATTGCCTGGTAAGGTGCCCTTTTAGCATTGGTTTAATTATAAAGAAACTTGCCCAAATTGTTGTTCTAATTGTTTAATCACCAAAGAGTGAGGCTCTATGTTTTGGTTAATGCTTGAAATGTCAGATTTCATTCCTTTAAGATCTCCTCTTGGTGGTCGACGCTTTTCAACAACTTGTCAAACATCTCTTCAATCCTTGAAGTATTTAGCATGACATCACGGTTGTGGGGTGACAACTTTATATTTATATCGTCCTGATGTTCACGCTCTAATAAGAAAGCAATCGTTGTCACCAATTAACCTAACCAAAGGTAGGATCGAATCCACAGGGAATACAGTGCTTGACTACAAGACTTCACTACTAATCGTTTCAAGCATCAATAACTAAAATCTCTAAATGAGGGGGTCTTGTGATTCAAAAACAAAAGTAAAATTAGGATTATACTACTATGCGGGAAAACTCTCAATTTTAGGGACAACTTGGGAATTGTGTTCCCCATGGTTCGTTGACTCGATTACCCTATGTAACATAACAACAATTGAAGATTAGTACTCAATTTGAGGGACAACTTGGGAATTATGTTCCCCATGGTTCGTTGACTCGATTGCCCTATGTAACATAACAACAATTGAAGATTAGCATGCAGGATAGTAACTTAGGTTCTTCCAGCCCTCTTGTGAAGGTGAAGGTCAAATTTCACCATGGCATTTGGTCGGTAATCCTAGTGTGCCAGTCAACCTCCCCTTGGTCAAGTTCAGTTGATTAGACGAGAAGAAATCGATCGAATCCTGTCATCTATTTCCTTTTTCCTATTCGTCACTACCTTGATCTAGATCATGATAGTAGGCAGGATTTGGTATTGGTCACCACCAAACATCAATCATATGAAGGGAAATAGACAATACATGCAAACCCCAATCATAGAAATGCCATAATCCTAGGTTATCTCAAGTCAACTACCCATGGTTCCCACAACCCCAAGTTGTGGCGAGAACAATAAACTACTCTAAAAAAATAAGAAAATATTCAAAAGGTGATTGTAGAATGTCTCCTTGTCCAATTCTCTCTAAAAACCTAACTTAAACTATATATAGTATTTACAAAATAACCCTAGAATTTAGAAAATATTCAAAAGGCGATTGTAGAATGTCTCCTTGTCCAATTCTCTCTAAAAACCTAACTTAAACTATATATAGTATTTACAAAATAACCCTAGAATTTAGAAAATATTCAAAAGGCGATTGTAGAATGTCTCCTGGTCCAACTCTCTCTAAAACCCTAACTTAAACTATATATAGTATTTACAAAATAACTATAGAATTTATACAAAAACAAACAGCTAGCAGCTGATAAGTCTCATACGTACAACTCGTAGGATGACTTACGAGTCATAGTTGGGGTCTCGTATCAGGTTCTTGGCATCTTGGACTAAACTGATACGACTAATAGGTATGAGTCATTGCTTAAGGTACGACTCATATATTCCTCTCGTAGTCTTGGCCTTCAATTTTAGGTCCAATATTCTGGCTCTCTAATTCATACTATGAGTCCACCTATACGAGTCGTAGTAAGACTTATGACTTGTAGGATGGCCTCATAGGATTGACCTCCATTTAGCAGATTTTTGAATTTTTGATCTCTAATTCTTACTACAACACACCCTATGACTTGTAGATTAGGCTACGACTTGTAAGTGTGCTTGTATGTCCTAAGCTTCAGCAAAATCTGTAAGTTTTCTTCAAAATCATGCCAACTTAACTTTTCTACAAAAAAATCATAGAAACACATAAAAACCATAAAAAGTTGCATCAAGGACTCACAAAATCCCTTGTTTTAGGTATCAAATGTGTTGTATTTTGACAGCATATCATGGGGCGACACATAAGGACCATTCCTATAGACATCTCTTCTACCCCATTCGGCATCCGATGCTCTCTCTCTCTTTCATAGTAGCTACCGTGGTTGTCTCTATAGGCACCATCATGGTTGTAGTTCTAACCTTGATTCCTAAAACCTTGCCTCCAAAAATCCAAATTGGACCCTTAGGAGTTATTCCAAAAACTTGCCTCTTGGTTACTCACAAAGCAAGCATCTTCATCTAAGAATTGATCTTCATACATAGGAGGCTTAGGAGTTTGGTGTTGAACACTTGCTTGGGTTTGCTTTAAGACCAACTCCATACTCGTGCGAAGTTGAGCAAGTTGTTGGATGATCTTTTTGTTGACCTTTGCTTGCTCATTGTTGGTGTTGACTGCACAAGAAATCTTTATTGCACCTCTCTCTCTCTATAACCCTATGCTCTTTTTATTTTAACCACTTGCTCCATACTCGCGGCTATGGTTGGTCAAGAAATATGCCTCCCATGATCATGTTGGTATAAGCATGACTATTCTCGTCAAGCACTCGATAGAAAATTTCAACCAAGGCATCATCAACAATCTTATGATCAGGAACCATCCTCAAGCATTTGGTGAATCTCTCCCATATGGTACTAATAGAGTCACTCGACAATTGCTCAAAATTGTTTATTTGATCCTTGAGCTTATGCTTCTTTGATCTTGAGAAATATCTCTCTAGAAACACTCTCCAATCAAGCAATTGCTCAAAATTATTTATTTGGTCTTTGAGCTTAAGCTTCTTTAATCTTAGAAAATATCTCTCCAGGAACACTCTTTGAAGCTCTACCCAGCTTGTTATTATACCCGGAGGAAGCTCAGACAGCCACACAACTACAACTACCTTGATCTAGATCATGATAGTGCTTGTTATTATACCCGGAGGAAGCTCAGACAGCCACACAACTACATTACCAGTTAGTGATAATGAGAACACTCATAAACCAACTGCATCAAGAAAATGATTTTGTGTCCCTATGAAACTCTTGCAGACAAAGGCAACATTATGGAGATGACTATGAGGATCCTTTGAAGGTAGCCCTGTGAACAAACCACAGTTTTGAATAATTTGAAGTAATCCACCTTGACACGAAGAACTTAGCGTCTGCCGGTAAAGAAGGCAACACTATAGCACCAGTAACCTCAATGGCCATAGGGTTCAAACAATATTCATTCCAACTATAAGCATTTTTGTTGAAGTCCCCAAGTTGTGGCCTATTGTCCCTTGGTGGTGGATTCTCCTCTCTTCCCACATCCTCATCATTCATATTCATTCCTTCCTCAACCACAATATCCTAATTAACCTAAGGCATTCTCCTAAAGAGTCAATAGATCTCCAAATTAATAAGAGCTAAGGAATTGCATTAGCTCCTTGTGTTGGGCATACAACCTACTACACCCTGCAAACTAAACCAAACAACAAAGAAAAAAATAAAAGTAAAATACAAGAGAGTCTAGAAATTACTACTTGAACTAACTAATAGTCATATCAAGTCAAGAACCTAGACGTATTCCCCGGCAACAGAGCCATAATATTTAGTAATGTTCAGACTCCAATAACAAAGCGATCGTAGTAAGCAATAAACCATAACCATAGGATAGGGTTAAATCCACAAGGAATACAGGACTTGACTATATAGATTCAATATCAATCATTCCAAGCACCAATTACTAAAATCTCTAAATCAGCCGAGGAGGGGGGAAGGGAGTTAAGAGCAAAAGAAAAAAATAAAAATAAAAATAAACACTATGCTAATTATGCGGGAAGACACTCAAATTTAGGGACAACTTGAAAATGGTGTTCCCAATGATTCATTCACTCAATTACCCTAGACAACATAACTCTAATTGGGAATTCGCATGCAGGATAATAACTTAGGTTCTTCCAACCCTCTTATGAAGGAGAAGGTCAAATTTCACCATGACACTTGGTCAACAACCATGGTGTGCCAACTAACCGTTACCCATTATCCCAGTTAACCTCCCCTTGGTCAAATTTGCTTGATTAGACCAGAACACATCAATCAAATCCTGTCATCTACTTCCTTTTTCCTATTCATCACTAACTTGGTCGGAATAATGATAGTAGGTGGGATTTAGTGTTGGCCACCACCAAAAATCAAACAAAATGAAGGAAAATAAACAATACATGCAAAACCTTAATCAAAGAAATGTACAAAATCTAAGTAATTTCAAGTCAACTACTCATGGTTCACATAACACTAAGTTGTAGATGCTTAGCTACTCATGGCAAAGGCAAAATCAAAAACAATGAAAATAGAAGACATACATGCAAAAGCTTAACCAAAAAAATGTACAAAGTCTAGGTTATTTCAAGTCAACTACTCATAAGTTCCAAACCACAAGCTGTAGCTTAATAGATAATCAGGACAATGTGAAATTTGCAATCAACAAAAATGAAAATACAAAACAAAAATAAGAATCTACACAAAACCCTAGAAAAATCCTTAGAATATTCAAAGTGTTCTACAAAAAATTCAATGTCTGAGATCCCTTTTCTAAAACCCTATCATTAAGTATTTATACTATTTATAATTTTACCCTAAAAATTAAATAGAAAAGACAGCTGACCGCAGGTACGTCATGCAGATACAACTCTTAGGGTGACCTACGAGTCATAATTTGAGTCTTGTACTCAGCATTTGACCTTTTTAGACAAGACTATTACAACCCACTGCTACGAGTCATATCTTAGGCTAAAACTCTTATGCTCCTCTCGTATTCTAGGTCTTCATTTCTTGGTCAAAACTTTTAGCACTTTGTTTCTTGCTATGAGCCCACTTATATGAGTCGTAGTGAGACCTACAACTCGTAGAGTGGCCTCATATGGCTGACCTACGCTTGGTAGATTTTTGATGTTGCTTGTTGTTTCTTGCTATGAGATTATCTTGTGACTCATACCTTGTGCTATGATTTGTAGTATGGCTCGTATGTCCTGTACTTCAGCAAAAATATGCAATTTTCTTCCAAAATTATGCCAACCTATCTTTTCTGCAATAATATAAAAATAAATAAAAATCATAAAAGGACATATTAAGAACTTGCAAAATCCCTTGTTTTAGGCAACCAATGTGCTGTTTTGATAGCACATCAGGAATTAATCCTTGTTTCCCTCATTTTATGTTTTTTGTTATTTTTATTTTCTTTCATGGTATAAGTATAGTGTATGCCCAACTAGTGAAATTGAGGCATACCCTTGACTCTATTTGACCTAGAGATCTAGAGAAGCCTGAGAAGAATGGCCTAAGATAATGCCAACAACATGGAAAAAGTAGCTCAAAACTGGAACGAGAATGAGAATGCCGATAATAAAAACCCACCTCCCGTTGAGGAAATTGTTGTAGAGCCATAGGACTTCAATTCTAATACTTATAGGTGGAATCAATACCGGCAGAACTCTATGACTATAGAGGTAATGGGAGCTATTATATTGCAACCACTACCGGCTGACACAAAGTTTGTGGTTTCGAGTGGGTTGCTTTAGATGCTATGGAACCATGGGTTGTTTATGGGCCTACCATCAGAGGATCTACGTAGCCTCTACACAACATTGCTTTTATCTAGAAGAGTATGATGAGAACACAAAATATTTCTATGGATGCTATGGGACTTTGTGTCCTCCCATTATGTCTGATACACAATGCAACACTATGGCTAACCAAGCCCCCGTAGATTTTTATGACTTGTTAGGCTATGTTTCAGAGGGCCTTTTTTGAGAGGTATTTCCCGAGATTATAGAACCTCAAGTTGAAAGACCAAATCATCAATTTTGAGCAACTTCCTGGCGACTTGATTAGTACTAAATGGGAGCGATTAACTAAATGCTTGAGGAGTGTCTCGGACCACAAAATTGTTGATGATGCCTTTATGGAGATCTTAAGCCTTGCCATTGATAAGAATAGTCAAGTATGTGCTGATACCATTATGGGGGGCATGTTCTTAGATTAAACATTTGCAAAGATTGCTAAAAGGATGGAGAGAGTGGTCAAGACCAATCGTGCATGCGGGAAAAGGGACGGGGCATGTACCAAAAGTTCATGTACTATCTGTAAAAGTTCAAAGTAAACTAAAATAAATGAAAAGATTATGCAGGAGCATGTCAAATCTGTACAGGTATGGAGGTGATAATGAAGTAGAAACAAGAATGACTCAATGTAGTTGTCCATCAGTCTCCACGAGCACCCATATATGATGATACCTACTATGAGGAGGACACATGTTTTATTCCTAATCAAATGGGGGGTTTCCATACAAATACCTAAGTGTCCAATTAGGACTATAAGCTCTAAGGCCAAGGAAACCAAGGTTAAAGTTTTAATCGAGATTGAGTTTTCAGTGACAACCACGGAGGATCTATGACAGGAATCGGGCCAAATTAGAGAATTAGATTGGGGCCATAAAGATAGTTACAGTTATATGCCACCACATAACCATGACACATGTGTGAGTAGCTTAAGAGTTGAAGAGGTTTGATTGCCTGTTGAAGAAAGCTAAGACATAGGATGAGACTCTATGGGGGATGAAATCAGAAAATCTAGTCTCATTTTGTTTCCATCAAACATCTTGAGCAATAGTTTGGTCAAGTGTCAACTTAACTCAATGAACGTCAGAGAGGTATACTACCTGGCAACATAGTTTAGAATCCCAAGAAAGAAAGATATTCATGATGGTTACTACTCATGGTGGCAAACGTACCATTAATCCTCTTATACCAGTTGATGAGTATGATCTTTGAGAGGAGACAATTGAGGTCAAGGATGTGGATACTAAAAATGATCATGGCAAGGAAAGGGTGAGTGATATTGTAGATGCACCAAATAAGCTGAAACCCATTCCAAGGCTACCTCCCCCATTCTTTCAAAGAATCAAGAAAAAGAAGGAGGCCAACAAGTTCAAGCACTTTCTCTCCATGCTGAAATAACTCTCCATCAACATGCCTCTCATTGAGGCATTAGAGAAGATACCAGAGTATCTAAAGTACATGAATAACCTAGTTATAAAGAAACATATTGTGAGTTAATACTAAGAGCGTCAATATTGCAGTGCAATTGCTACGAGGTCCTTTGTTCAAAAGTGAGAAGATCCTGGCACTTTTACCATTGGAGATGTGAATTTAGCAAGGGATTTCTGTGATCTAGAAGATCCTTGCACTTTTACCATACCCTGTAACATTGGAGATGTTGAGTTCACAAAGGTATTGTGTGATCCCGGTGTCAGCATAAATCTAATGCCTCTTGCGATCTTCAAGAAGCTAGGACTGGGAGCCCCTACTCCGATGAGAATGCGATTGTTGATCTCTAATTGCATGGTTAAGAAGCATGTTATGATTTGCTAGTTAGAATTGAAAAATTCATATTCTCTATAGACTCTATGATCCTAGATTTCAATGTCAACTTTGACATCCCAATCATCATGGGAAGGCCATTCCTAGCCATTGGTCGAGCACTAGTAGATATAGAAGCTGCCTAACTTAGCTTTAAAATGAATGATGAAGAAGTTATCTTTAATAATTGTTAGTCTACGAAAAGGTCAACTTATCTGAAGAATGATGTTTGGGAACTTAGTGATGCCTGAGTAGCCATGTTGTCCAACTAGTGCTGCCAAAATAAATCAGGCACTACTTGCGAGGCAACCCAATGTTTTTGATGTAATAGTTGTAGTTGTATCTTTATTTTTAGCTTTTCAACTTGTGGATATTTTTGTTCTTCACATTTTGGCTGTAATTTTTAACATTGGCCTAGTTGCATATAGGGTAACAATGTGTTTTATAAGAATGTATAGGTACATGGCTAAATCGGCCATCCTTGGCTGAAAAGGCATCATGACGTGCCTCTACGATTGGTTCTATGGGTCGTACATCACTTTACGAACAATACACCATCTTGTAGACACTTCATGTGAGCAAAAGGTTATGCACTCCAGCCCATGAACTAGTTGTATGACCCATATACAATACTATGGGTCGTGAATGGGGCTTGTGGACCCCATGTAATTTTTCTTAGTTTTGACTAAGTGTTGGGGTTTCTACGACCTACTCCATGAGTCATACTTCATTCTATGTCTTGTAGATTGGTTTGTGAAACCCATACCTCAAATCTAAGGTTCGAACCTTCTATAAAACAATGATTTATGGGGCGTAAAATACTCTACCACCCATAATCGGGGTTTTATAGTGTTTGGGCCCATCAATTTTTTACTGACTTGGTCAAAATATAAATAATGGGGTCAAAATATTTTGAACCCATTTCTTACCCTAATTACAACGGCAGCACCCCTACTACTTTTTGACAAGCTTTGCTGGTAGCCTAGGGTTTGTAAACTCTCATTACCTCCTTTAATTTTTACAATCTAATCACTTAACTTGATAAGTTTTTTGTCCTTCAAACACCATTGATTTGCCAATTAGTTTATGGTTAGATTGAAAACTTTTGTCGAGTATGGCAAATTTAGACACAAACCCATATATCCATATTGATATGATTGAAAATTGTATTGTGGTAGTCCATTCTCAAAACATGTGTTTGGGATCGAAATTTGGTGTTGCCTTGTTGTGTGTTTTGGATGATATATGACACCCATGTAATCCCTTAACATGTGAAATAAATCGATTATGTGTTTGGAATTCGGTGAGTGATGGCATGGGTTCATAATTTTGATGTTAATTCATTCATACGAGGACGAAAAGGTTGGGAAAGCATGCTTATAAATTTTTGATGTGATATATGTGTTGATTATCATGTAAGGGTATTGGTTGTTGGGTTTTGAATCATGTAGGTGTGTGCATAATACTTTGATACTGGTAGAATAAGTTGAAAAAAGTCATATGGGGTCCATATTGATGGATTTTGAAACTTAGGTGACTGAGCTTTCTGCTTTACGCGAGCCTTTTATTGTCTATATAAAATCCACAAGTCGTAATTTCCAATCACATAAAATTCAAGAAACCTAAAGTTTCTAAGTACCCGTCAGAGGAGACCCTATCATTGGTAAATCTTTGGCCATGGGCATTCGAGAACCCTTTGCCTTGGAATTTTTGGCCTTGTTGGAAACGACTGCCTTAGGATCTTTTGGAACCTAGGTCAAGTCAAGCCTTCTTGGACTCCCCCATTCTTTTTTTTCAAAGTTTTTCTCTTTCATGTTGTTCGGCATATGTAATGAGTAGAGATATGTCCATATCCCCAATGAGCATGGCAACATGACATTATTCATTGATCAAGTCAGACACACCCAACACAAACTTATGCATCCTTGCTCGAGTGTGGGCAACCAAGTGAGGAGCAAATTTGGAGAGGTTGTTGAACTTAAAGGAATGCTCCCTCATACTCATAGAACCTTGCCTAAGATTCATAAACTCTAACAACTTTGTTTCCCTTAGATTAATTAGGAAGAAGTGATCAACGAAGGCAACTTTGAATTCCTCCTATACAATGGGTGCATCATCCACCCTCTCCATCTTCTATTAATTATATCATATTTGAGAATACCCTTGAGTTGGTAGGTCACTAATTCTGCCTTCTCTTCCAATGTCACCCCCATGATAGCCAAGACTTTATATACTTCATTGATGAACTGTTAGGAGTCTTCTTCAACCTTTAAGCCATAGAATTTCGTGGGATTCATCCTTGTGAAATCCCTCACTCTTGAAGATGGAGTAGGAGCATGAGGAGCATAAACTCCTTGATTGGCCATAACTTTTGCCAAAAGAGTGACAACATTTTGGTACTCGGTATTGGTGACTCCTTCTCATTATGCTTGAATTGGTAAGCTTGTGGACTGGAGAGGCTAGTTCACCCTCGGGGGTAGGAGCTCTTTGTGTTGATATCATTAGTAGCATGATCTAGAAAAGCAGAAGACTACCTATTAGATCTCGGAAACCTTAGATGAAATCTGAAGCATGACATAGAGTATAAAGAAGTGAATCTTTTCCTAAAATGCCTTGTAGCCTTATATTCATAGTTATGGCACGCTTCACAACCATGAACAAGACTCTACTTGATGCGGTGTATTGAATTCCCAAGGACCTTTTACAAATATAGTACTCTGATACCAAGCTTGTCAAGACCCAAGCCCATGGACTAGATGTGACACAGGCAAATGGAGAACTCAAGGGAACCCCAAAATAGTCTCAAAAGCATTCATAGCACATCCTTAGTTGTGAAAGCATAGGAAAATATTTAAACAAGTAGAAAATAATTGCAGGGGAAGCGGGACTTTGGACTCATGCTATGGGGATATTATAGGGAAAAGGGCAAACATGGATCATATAACAAATAATTTCAAATGGGCGTGTAGGTAGGACACATGCTATGGGGCATTAAGGAGTTAGGATTTCCATCTCAACATCAACATACAACAAGAACATAAGGGGAATAAGGTCTAAGGGGTTTTTGTATAATTAGTAAACATAAGAGTCAAGTTCATAGCATATGTAAAATAATTATATCCAACAACACCTCTAAATTATGAATGGAATAGGGGACGAGACATCTCTCAGGCTTACCCTATAAAATAGTATAAAAAAATAAATGAGTCTAAGTAAAGCATGAATATAAGTTAACGTTGTCCCTGAATATGGAGGACTAACTAAGCAATCTTCAACCGGAACGTCTAGTCGCGTAGAGAAGGAGGATAGAAAGGAGCTCCAATTCCTACATGGTGAGATCATATAGACAAAAAGAATGTGTTACTAATTAGAATGTACTAAGTATGCAGGGTGCAATGCAACAAGGAACATAAACCATAGTTAAACAATATGCATAATCATAATCAATTGAGTATAAGCTCAATATGCCATGCATGCTCAATGCCATAGTAAAAATATGAATAATGAATTATCCAATCATATGACATATCATATATAATAGGGGAGGGACCATAACTAACATATACGACGAAGCAAGCTACTACCTGGAATTTGGATATTCACTCCACAAGGACTAGGAGTGGTCTACTTTGCTAGGATAAACCAAACAATCACCTTATGGGAACTTCAGCATTTTCTAAAGGTGCTTCATAATCACGTTACACGAACAATACCTATTTCAGTTTACATATCTTACTAACCTTATGGGAACACCAAGCATTTTTGTATTTGATTCACATGTATTATACGGGATCCCACCTATTTTGGTCAATCATGCAACTTAAGTTATAAGGATCTATTAGCTAATTCATAAACCTATGGTGGCAACATTGTTATGGGATAATGGTTATCTACCAAGGTCCGCTCAATGCTAGGTTACAATCCCATGGAATACTCAAATCATACTTATAGACATAATAAACAAAGCATCATAATATCATCATAGTTCATAGAGTGGCACATCAAAACTAAAGCTTCTTAACATCAATGTAGGGCTTCATAACTTTCATAACATTCACAATATTTTCATGTCTCATAAAATGCATAATAGCCCTTTTAAAAGTCATATCATTCATAGTTTCACATAACTTGCCATAAGACCTTTACAATCATAGAAGCTTGGTATACATCTTCATTCAAATCATAGTGGGTTCATGCACAAACGTTAAAATCATACAAATCATGAGTAAATGCCATGGTAGTTACAAAATAGAAATCTCTTATTCATTGGTCAAAGAACCCACCAAAAGGTAGTAAACCTTTATTAGGGCATTATCAAACCCTCATATAAATCATAGACTTCATATGTCTTTTAAATGTTTAATCATATAAAAAAGTATATCATCATTAAATACTTCATATTATCATCATATAAAAGGCTTCATAAAATTTTCATGTAGTACCATAACATGGAGAAATCACAAAGGAGGGCAAGAATGGTTGACCTTGTGGAGGAAATGTCCCCATAATCAAACCCATATAGCTTAGTGATTTAATGAAGAAAAATATGGTTTGGTGATGATGAAACTAAAACCCTAGCTTGGCGTTCTTGCTCGAGCTCTAGGAGGAGGCATCAGAGAATTTTAGGAATTCGAATATTTTTGGAATGGAAATGAATGAATAGATTATGGTTGTTTATGTTGTTAAGGGGTCTTTTCAGGGGTAAATTGATGTAGTTTAGGCTTTAAATAATAAAAAATGTCAAAACTATACCTTTTATTACCCTGATAGGCGGGACCACAAGACCCCATTTATGGACCGTGGTCCAGTCTATAAGCCGTAGAAAAGGTTTCACCTACTATCACTTTTGAACATTCAAAAACTATTGTCTGACCCACAAATCCACAACACGACTTACGACTTGTAAGTCTTTTCATGGGCCATCTAATAAGTCATAGGTCTAGTCCCTAAAAATCACAAATTTCACTGTCTGCCCCAAGTTCTATGAACCAACTTAAGAGCCGTACAACGACTTATGGCCTATATGACCCTTCGTAATAGCAGACAATTAGAAAGTTTTTAGAACATATTTTCTTGCATTTGCATACTTCTTACAGGTGAGGTCTTACAATATCTCCGCCTTGGGAATATTCATCCCCAAATGTTGCTAAGATAAGTTCTAAGAATGGAATACATGTATCATATAACAAATGCAACATATCCACCATGCAAATCTTTAAACTATGCTTCAAATAACATTTACAATGCAACCTCAAAATCACATAACCCTGCATAGATAACATGAGAATGCAAGGAAAGGAGGTTCATAATTGGAGTAAGTCATAGTACCTCAAGCTTGAGTAGAATAGAAGAGATAGGGGTATTGCTTTTTCATATCAGCTTTGGTTTTCCAAGTAGCTTTTTCGAATTGCTTGCTCCTCCAAAGGATTTTGATGGAGGGTACGTCTTTGTTCCTCAAGGTTTTCACTTGCCTATCCAATATTTTTACAGGACTTCCTCATAAGTCAAGTTCTTTTCAACTTTCATAACTTACAAGGCCACAATGGAACTAGGTCCCATATACAGTTTCTCAACATGGAGATACGGAAAACATGATGAACCATACTCATTTCCATAGGCAACACTAATTCATATGCAACTTTATTCATATGTCTCATCATCTGATAAGGCCTTACGTATCTAAGGCTTAATTTCCCTTTCTCAGAAAAATGAACCATGCCCTATATTGGCAGACCTTCAAGTACACCTAATCTTCAACTTCAAACTTAAGTTCTCTCTTTCTAATGTTGGCATAGGACTGTTGCTGACTTTTAGCAGCTTTCAATCTCTCCCTTATCATCCTCACCTTTTCTAAAGCTTTTATAACTAGATTCGAGCCCAAAAAATCCATTTCTTTAACTTCAAACCAACCAATGGGCTATCTATAACGCCTCTCATACAAAGATTCAAATGGGGCCATTCTAATTCTAGAGTGGTAGCAATTGTTATTAGCAAACTCTAGAAGTGGAAGATTCTCATCCCAACTACCCTTAAACTTTAATACACAAGCCTTTATCATATTCTCATGAGTTTGAATGGTCCAATTTGCTTGGCAATCCATTTGAGGGTGAAATGTTATGCTAAACATAAATTTACTGCAAAGGCCTTTTTCGAAAGACCTCCTAAAATATGATGTTAACTGAGAACCATAGTTTAAAATAATAGCCAATGGAACCCTATGTAGCCTTACCAATTCATCAATATACAACTTCGCATAATCCTCAGCACCATAAGTTGTCTTAACCTGTAAGAAGTGACCCGACTTCATCATTCTACCAATGATAACCCAAATGGAGTCAAAATGCCTTCTAGTCTTCAACAGCCCAATTACAAAGTCAATATTGATCTATTCCCACTCTCAAGTAGGAATCTTTATGTCTTGGGTCAAACTATCCGGCCTTGACTTGTGTGGAATTATGGCATCCACCTACAAATTTTGCAATGTCTTTCTTCATACCACCCCATAGATACATTTCTCTCAAATCTTTATACATCTTGGTAGAGCTGGGGTGAATAGAATAAGAGGAGTTATGGGCCTCTTTCAAAATTAAATCTCTCTAGTCATTGATGTTGGGTACAAATAACCTACCTTAATACCTAGGAATGCCCTCTCCCCCTTAGGAGCAAATGTCTACTTTGCTATCTTTCACCAAAGACTTCTACTCTACCGAAGAGGTGTCAAGATCTTGTTTCAATTTGGCTTCTTCAATAAAGGAGGACTTTGAACCATTTATTAGCACCATATCACCATTTTCAGCCTCATTCAATCTAATTTCCAACCTATCCAACCAATGGATATCCCACACCAACTCCTTCTTACTATCATTAATGTGAGCCACATTATCCATGCACACCCGAAAAGAATTGAAAGACTGGAGTTTAGTAGTTGTATGTGGGTTGATGTATTACCTAGTGAATGATTGCTTTATTGGTTGGAGCTACTAGTAGTTCTTACATCAGTTCGGTAGTGGTGATTCAGTAGAAAAGAATCGGTGAAAAGCTTTAAAATTATTATAGATTTACAAAAATTGTGATGATCCCAAAAAGTGCTTGAAAATATGCCTCAGAAATGCTCGAAATCATAATTTTCATATATCTAAAAATCGATGAGCGATATCAAAAGACCAACTTTATATTCCTGATCAGGTGGTCATTTTGAGTGGGCGATAGGTCTGAACTCAATTTAGAGCAATCGAATCACAATTTTAAATTTTCAAAATGGTCCACGTCAACTATATGGTGCTTTGGGAGGAGTTCAAGGTGGCCTTCCTTAATTGGTAATCACAATTTTAAATTTTCAAAATGGTCCACGATAGTGCTGGGAAGTGCAACTACCACGAACATGTATGAACTTGGTCTCTATGATAGGTACGTGATGCGGATCTATGTAAATTTTGCCTAATTATTTTTCTTGCGATCCAAGACTTTTGAGTCTTGGGCCTAAGTGTTCCCAAACGTGACAATACCTTTACTTAACCATTTTTCACCATCATATCATTCTAAAGATTCTCTAATACTTTCTCAAACACTTAGCCAATATTTCACCTCCTAATTTCAAGTCTCAAATCCCTCTCCGGATCTAAGGATTTCCTCTTAAGCTTCAAGTCTCCATGTTCATTCTTCATCAGGTTCCTCACTAAAGCTAAGGTATGCAGTTTCTTTCATAGGTTCGTTTCACCCATGATACCCAAGCCTCCTTTTACCCTAATTTGAATGATTTAAAGATTATTTACTCATGGGTCTTATTTATTATGAAATTTACAAAACTTTTTGTTGGGGTTTATGAAATTATGACTGTTTTGCTATGCTTTGAGCTATGAAATCAAGGTTTATTGTAAGATTTGATGAAGGGTTTTGATGTATATTGCTTGAGGGTGTTACCAATATATATCGAAAGTTTTACATTGAGTTTTCTAGCATGATTCAACTCTTGAATTGCATGGTTTTACACTAGCACTACACACCCTCTAAGTGTTAGATAAAATGTCAGGTTATGGCTTCTTGCGGAATTGAAGGTCCAATGCATGTCTTATGAATTGAATAACTATATGATAAAGATATGATAATGATATGATGATTATATTATGATGAAATGTATATGAGGACTATATGATGATGAAGTAAATGTGTGTATATGGTATTCTCTATATAGTGTTGGAATGTGACCATGCCCTATTCGAGGGTTGCGCATCGAGTAACCTCGTAAAGGGGTTTGTACCTTGATAACCTATCGAGGGGGGAGGGGTTTTACTCAGGTACCATGGGTGGTATGGTGTGACTATCCATCAACCTTGTTGGCGGTTTGTACCCATCAATATATTGGGAGGTTTGTACTTTGGCACCATAGGTGGTAGAGTACGACGACCTACCAACCTATTGGGGGGTTTGTACTCTAGCTCTATGGGTGGTAGGGTGCGATGATCCACTAACCTATTGAGGGCTTTGTACTCTAGTACCACGGGTAGTAGGGTGCAACAATCCACCAACCTATTGACGGGGTTTGTTCCTCAATCACCAAGGGTGGTAGGGTGTGATGATCCACCAATAATTTAATGGTCTCTTCTTACACATATGTTATGTTCTATATAAGTATGTTTTACTTCAAGTATCATTCAGACATGTCATATTGTTAATATGCTACTCATGGCCTATGATTATGCATTTTGTCTATGTTACTTACCTCTTGTTGCATCACATCATACATACTTAGTGCATTCAAATATACTAATGCGTACTCTATGCCTATATATGTCACCATGCAGGAATTGGAGCATGGATTGATCTTCATCCTCCTCCATATGGCTAGTTTGATTATCCTACAAGCTCGTTGGTCAGTCCTCCCCTTTGGGGATGTTGCTTATGAACTCTTGCTATATATTAAGACTACCTTTCTTTTTGTTATGTATTTACTATGGCGGTGAGCCCGGTTGCTTGTCTTGCCCCCCACCCTTATCTATGTATTAGAGGTATTTTTAGACATCTTATGTGTCGAAGTTATGAGTCTTAACTCTCTTGTTTCTTGATGTTATTATATGAAGGTTTATCCTTAGTCCTAATCCCCTTGTTTACGCTTGTTTCTCATTGTCAATTGAATTAGTTTCATGACCAAAGATCTGTAATGATATGCTATGAGGCTTGTTTGGGTTCCTTCGAGTTCCCCATTCACCAGTCACATATAAATCCCAGGCTTGGGTCATAACAAAGATGGTATCAGAGCATTAGGTTGTGAGATTCATAAAGTCCAGCATATCACATTGATTAGAGTCCTATTCATGGTTGTGTTATGCACTAAAACTATGAGTAGGAGGCTATGAGATGTTTTAGGAATTATTTCCCTTCATCATATTCTAAGTCATGCTATAGAGTGGAAGTAAGCTTTCCTCCCCTAATGTTTATTCCTTACTATGCTAGATCATGCTTAACATGAGAGGAAGATGAGCCCGCACCCCCCAATGAGCAACTAGCCAATAGAGAGCTAAGGGATGCTCTTACCATGCTTGCACAAGTGGTGTCAAATCAATCCAATCAAAGGGCCCAAGCCCCTCATGCTCCTACACTGGCCTCTCGGGTGAGAGACTTCATGAGAATCAATCCCCCGAAATTCCATAGGTCAAAGGTGAGTGAAGACCCTCAAGAATTCATTGATGAGGTTTACAAGATTTGTACTATTATAGGTGTGAGGCTGAAGGATAAGACGGAGTTGGCGGCTTACCAACTCAAAGGGCTAGCACAAACATGGTACAACTAATGGTAGGAGGAAAAGGGAATCAACTATATGGTGCTTTGGGAGGAGTTCAAGGTGGCCTTCCTTAATTGGTTCTTCCCCCTTGAATTTAGGGAAGCTTAGTTTATAGAATTTATGAATTTGAGACAAGGGTCCATGAGTGTGAGGAAGTACGCCCTCAAGTTCAACCAACTTTTGAAATATGTTCCACATTTCATGGCCGACTCAAGATCTAGGATGAATAAATTTGTTATGGGTATGTATGACTTTGTTAGTGAGGAGTGCCAGTCCCCCATGTTGATTAGTGACATGGACTTGTCACGTTTGATGAGTTATGCCGAGAAAGTGAAAGGTGAGAAATTGAGGAAGAGGAGGAGTCATGAGGCTAAGAGAGCCCGTTTCGAGGGAAAGTTCCAAAAGGGTGGCAGGATCCACTAAGGCCAAGGGTCCTCTCATGTTTCTAATAGGAGATTTGCCAATGACTTCCCAAGGACCCAAGGTGTTGGTGTTGTGGTTCCTAATAAGGTGTGTCCTAGGTGTGGCAAGGGTCATAAGGGTCCATAATTGAGAGATACTAATGCATGCTTTGGTTGTGGGGAAGTGGGTCACAAAAAGATGGATTGCCCATGAAATCTAATAAAGGAAAAGAGACTCATTCACAAGGTTCTAATATGACTCCTTTGGGGAGAAGTGGCCTACTAGAGGGTGCCCCAAGGAACAATCAATTTTGTACTTTGCTTAGAAGGCAAGGGGTGGATGAGGTCCCCGATGTCATTAGCGGTATGTTAAAAATCTTTGACTTTGATGTATGTGAATTAATTGATCCATGTACCACTCTTTCTTTTGTTACCCCCTTTATTGCAAAAACGTTCCATGTTGACCCCCAATTGTTGAATGAGTCATATGAGGTGTCTACTCCTTTTTGTGCATCTATTATTGCTAGAAACATTTATAGAAGTTCTCTGATTTGCATCTTGCATAAAATATTGCCTTGTGATCTTGCTGATTTAGACATGATTGATTTTGATATTATTCTTAGGATGGATTGGTTGGATGAATACTATGCTTCTATTGATTGTACAACCCGTAGAGTTAAGTTCCAATTCCTAAATAAACCCCTCCTTGAGTAGGAGAGTAAAGATGTGGTGGTCAAGGGTAGATTTATCTCTTGCATTAAAGTTCTTAAGTTGATCTCTAAGGGGTGTCTTTATCATCCTATGAGCGTTAGGGATGTGGACTCAAAAGTCCTTCCCATAGAGTCAATTTTGATTATAAATGATTTTCTTGATGTCTTCCCAAATGACCTTCCCAGTGTTTCTCCCAAAAAGAAAATAGATTTTGGCATAGACCTCCTCCTCGATACTCAATCCATTTCTATTCCCCCTTAATGTACGGCCCCAATGGAGTTGAAGGAGCAATTGAGGGACTTATTGGAGAAGGGGTTCATTAGGCCTAGCCAATCACCTTGGGGTGCACTGGTGTTGTTTGTGGAAAAGAAGGATGTGTCCCTTATGATGTGTATTGACTACAAGCAACTCAATAGGGTCACCATCAAGAATAGATATCCTCTTCCGAGAATTGATGATTTGTTTGACCAATTGCAAGGGGCTAGTAATTTTATAAGATTGATCTTCGATCTGGATATCATTAACTGAAGGGAAGGGAGTGTAATATTCCCAAGACGGCCTTCCGGACTAGCTATGGGCATTATGCATTTTCTGTGATGTCTTTTGGGTTGACCAATGCACCGGCCATCTTCATGGACCTTATGAATAGGGTCTTCAAACCCTACCTTGATTATTTTGTTGTGTTATTCATTGATAATATTTTGATATATTCTCATGGTGAGGAAGAGCATAGGGCTTATTTGAGGGTTGTGTTGCAAAGATTGAGGGAAGAGAAATTGTATGCTAAATATGAAAAGTGTGAATTTTGGTTGAGGGCGGTTGCCTTCCTAGGGCATATGGTTTTTACGAGATGGTATTAAAGTGGATCCAAAGAAGATCGATGTGATTAGAAACTGGCCTAAACCATTAATCCCATTGGATATTAGGAGCTTCTTACGCTTAGCGGGCTATTATCGGAGGTTTATGAATGGGTTGTGTTCTACTGCTTCCCCTATGACAAAATTGACTCCAAAGAAGGCTAAGTTTGTGTGGACCTATGAATGTGAGAGGAGCTTCCAAATTTTGAAAGATAAGATTGTGTCCGCTCCTATACTGTCACTACCGGATAGGCTTGAGGGATTTGTGGTTTATTGTGAGTCTTCTAGAGTTGGTTTGGATTGAGTGCTAATGTAAAATGGTAAGGTGATAGCCTATGCTTCTAGGCAACTTGAAGTGCATGAAAATAACTACCCTACTCATGATCTTGAATTGGCCGATCTTGAATTGGCCGCCGTAGTATTTGCTTTGAACATTTTGTGACATTATCTGTATGGGGTGCATGTTGATGTGCAAACCAATCATAAGAGCCTCCAATATCTCTTCACTCAAAAAGATCTCAACTTGAGACAAAGAAAGTGGCTAGAACTTCTTAAGGACTATGATATGAGTTGGCATTATCATCCGGGTAAGGCATATATGGTGATGGATGCCTTAAGTAGGGTGTCCATGTATAGCCTAACTTATGGGCATGGTGATGAGAAGGAGATGGCTAGGGAAGTGCATCAGTTGGCTACACTGGGGGTTAGGTTAGAGGAGGTTGGTTGTGGTGATATCGTTGTTGTGGATAGTTCTAGGTCTTCTTTGGTTCATGAGGTGATGGAGAAACAAGATCTTGATACCTCCTTGGTAGAATTGAAGACCTTAGTGAAAGAAGGCAACGTGTAGGTTTTCTCCGAAAGGGGAGATGGTCCCTAAGATACCAAGGTAGGTTATGTGTACTGTGTGTTGATGGCTTGATAGAAAAGATCCTTGATGAGCCCAAAACTCTTCCTATTCTATCAACCCCAATTCCACCAAAATGTATAGAGACTTGAGAGAGGTGTATTGGTGGCAAGGTATGAAAAGGGACATTGCGAAATTCATTTTTGGTTGTCATAGTTGTCAACACGTCAAAGCCGAGCATCAAAGACCGGGTGGCCTAACCCAAGACATAGAGATTCCTACTTATAAGTGGGAGGTGATTAATATGAAATTTGTTGTTGGTTTGCCCAAGACTAGAAAAGGTTTTGATTCCATTTGGGTTGTGGTTGATAGGATGAAAAAATCAGCTCATTTCCTACCAGTTAAGGCCATATATGGGGCTGAAGATTATGCTAGTTTATACATCCATGACTTGGTGAGGTTGCATGGGATTCATTTTCCATTATATTGGATTGTGGTGCTTAATATACCTCATATTTTTGGAGATCTTGCCAAAGGGGTATTGGTACTAGAGTTAAGCTTTCTACGGCCTTCCACCTTCAAACGGATGGCCAAGCCGAAAGGACCATCCAAACCCTTGACAATATGCTTAGAGATTATGTGTTGGAGCTTGAAGGTAGTTGGGATGATCATCTTCCATTGATTGAGTTTGCCTACAACAATAGCATCATTCTAGCATCGGTATGAATCCTTTCGGGGCTCTCTATGGTAGGCGTTGTAGATCACTGGTGGGGTGGTTTCAGGTTAGTGAGGTAGCCTTGTTAGGACTAGATCCAGTTACGGAAGCTCTTGAGAAGGTTAGGATGATTAGAGAAAGGTTGAATATGACCCAATGTCGCCAAAAGTCATATACGTCTCTTTGACATTCGGGGATGAATATTCCCAAGTAGAGATATTGTAACGACACCAACAAGTGCCCAAAAATGTGCCTCGAAAGTGATCGGGAATTATAATTTACATATATCTCAAAATCCATGAGCGATATCGAAAATTCAACTTCATATTCTTGATCAAGTGGTCATTTTGAGTGGGATATGGGTCTAACCTCGATTTTAGAGCAATCGAATCACAATTTCAAATTTCCAAAATTTTAATTTCTAGAATCAGTCCGCAATAGTACCATGATAGGCAGCTATCGTGGACATGTGTAAACTTGGTCTCCACGACAGTTCCACGATGTAGACCTGGGTAAATTCTGCCCAGTTATTTTTCTTTTGGTCCAAGACTTTTGAGTCTTGGGCCTAAGTGTTCCTAAATGCGAAAATACCTATACTTAGCCATTTTTCACCCTCATATCATTCTAAACATTCCCCAAATGAGGTGGGCCTAAGTGTTCCTAAATGCGAAAATACCTATACTTAGCCATTTTTCACCCTCATATCATTCTAAACATTCCCCAGTACTCACTGAAACACTTAGCCAATATTTCACCTCCTAAATTTGAGTCTCAAAACCCTCTCCAAATCTAAGGATTTCCTCTCAAGCTTCAACTCTCCATCTTCAATCTTCACCATGTTACTCTCCAAAGCTAAGGTATGTGGGTTTCTTTCATGGGTTCCATTTATCCATGATGCCCACATCTTCTTTTATCATAATTTTCATGATTTAAAGATGATTTACTTATGGGTCTTATTTATTATGAAAATAACTACACACTATGTTGGAGTTTATGAAATTTTTACTGTTATTGCTATGTTTTGAGGTGTGAAACCAAGGACTATTGTAAGATTTGATGAAGGGTTTTGATGTATATTGCTTGAGGGTGTTATAAAGTATCTATTGAAGGTTTTACATTGAATTTTCTAGCATGATTCTACTCTTGAATTGCATGGTTTTACGCTAGCTCTACACACCCTTTAAGTGTTTGATAAAATATCCGGTTATGCTTTCTTGAGGAATTGAAGGTCCAATGCATGTCTTATTAATTGAATAACTATATGATAATAATATGATAATCATATGATGATGATATCATAATGGAATGATGATGAAATGTATATGAGGACCATATGATGATAAAGTGAATCTATGTATATGGTGTTGGAATGTGACCATGCCTTACTCGGGGGTTGTGCACTGGGTAACCATGTCAAGGGGTTCATACCTTGAGAACATATTAGGGGGTTCGTACTCCGGTACCATAGGTGGTAGGGTGCAACTATCCATCAACCTTGTGGAGAGTTTGTACCCATCAACCTATCGATGGGTTTGTACTCCGGCACCACGGGTGGTAGGGTCCAATGATTCACCAACATATTGGGGAGTTTGTACTATGGTACCACAGGCAGTAGGGTGTGATGTTCCACCAACCTATTAACGCGGTTTGTACCTCAATCACCAAGGGTGATATGGTGTCATGATCCACCATTAGTTTAATGGTCTTTTCTTACACTTATGTTATGTTCTATGTAAGTATGTTTTACTTCAAGTATTATTCATACATGTCATATTGTTAGTATGCTACTCATTGCCTATGATTAGGCATTTTATCTACGTTGCCTACCCCTTGTTCCATTGCATCCTATATACTTAGTATATTCAAACATACTAATGCATACTCTATGCCTACATGATGTCACCATGTAGGAACCAGAGCACCGATTGATTAACCTCCTCCTCCACATGCCTAGTTCGATTGTCCTACAAGCTTGTTGGTCAGTCCTCAACTTTGGGGACGTTGCTGATGAACTCTTGCTATATATTAAGACTACCTTTGTTTTGGTTATGTATTGACTATGAGGGTGAGCCCAGTTACTTGTGTTATTTAGTATAACTGTTATTGGACATGTTATGTATTTATGTTATGAGTCTTGACTCTCTTATTTGTTGATGTTATGATATGAAGGTTTATCCTTAGTCCCAATCCCATTGTTTATGCTTTTTTCTCATTGTCATTTTAATTGCTTCCGCGACCAAGGATGCGTAATGATATGCTATGAGGCTTGTTTGGGTTCCCCATTCGTTGGTCACGTCTAGGACCTAGGCTTGGGTCTTGACAAAAATTATATTAAATATAGCAGGTAGTTGTAATACAATTCAAATTCAATATTGTATGTTGTTATAAATTCGATTATAGTTATTTCAACAAATATATTACATTTCTAACAACATAAATTAATTTAACTAGTGTTGAAATATTTGAAATTCATGGAAAATACTTATAATATATTTGTATTAAAAATATTTTAATTATATATTCAATAATTGTATTATAACATGCCTATAATATGTATCGTATAAAATGCATTATAATTTTTTTATTTTTTGCAAATGGCGCTAAAATGTGTTGTTGTATTAAAAATATTTTATTTATACATTTACCAAGTGCCAACACATGCCTAATGTATAATATATTGAATTCAAAATGTATTGCAAATGTCATTCATATTTATTTCTTTAATTTAATTATGTCAAAAAATATTATATATTAATTTTAAAAATACAAGCACTATTTAAATTAAGTTATATATTAATATAATAAAATTGTATTAGAAATATTTTTTATATATATATTTCTATAATGCAACATGCATGACACAAATAATTTTTAAGAGAAAACATTTTTGTTGGTAATCGATGAATGAAAAAATAATTAATTAGAGATTGACAATATATTATTTTGTGAAATAGACATTATAAATAAAAATTAGCAACAATAACTTCCATAACTAAATATGCAATAACTCAAAATGGACATGCAGAAGTCATTCCACGAGTTAACAGAATGGGTCATCATTCAAACCATGGTCCATAAGTCAGGATCATCGTTTCACTTTGCACTAGGAGTCCATAGTAAAATGGTAATAACATTTTGCTCCGAACTCCAAATGAGGCAAAATTAGTGGCATTGTAAATCTAACTCAAAGATATTTGATTTGGTAGGTCATAAGCCACGTAATTCTTTGTGCAATAAAGGTTATGGTGATTTAAAGTTCACCCTCGCATAATCTAATGCGAAAAGTTTAAACCATAATTGGTAGGAAGGTTTTGAACACTAAGTACTAGAGGTCTCTCATGACCAAATTCACTTCCAAGACACTCGACACATATATTAATGATCATTAAAATATGGTTCAATCTATGTATTTGCGACAATGAATTTTAGATCCCAAGATTAGAATTGTGAGAGGTGTTACAACATTAGAGTAAATCTTCACCCCATTAATTAATGACATTATGGCATCATTTAGAACAATAGAGTTTGACCTAATATAATCTTTTGAGAACTCTACCTTATAGATATCTATAACACTACTTAAATTCCTCCTATTTGATTTAGATAAGTATGTGTAGCGGACTGTGGAGGAAAACTCCAGAAGTAAGCTATAAAAGGGGTTTACGAGTCGTAGAGGGATCTAAGACTCATAGACCGGGTTTCGTAATGGATTGCAGTGTATCAATTTTCAAGATCAACATTTCTATGAAAGGAGTTTATGACTCGTATAGAGCATTACGACTCATAAGATGAGGTTTCGTACTAAGTTCTAGTGTTTCATGTATTGAGGCCCTTTAGTTACGAGATGTCAGTTATGACTCGTATTGCGGACTATGACTTATAACAGGGGGTTTTGTAAGGACTTCTAATGATTTAGGATTTTCCAAATTTTCACCTATAACATACAGATACGACTCGTGGGAGGGTCTACGAGTCATAAATGGGGTTTTATAGACCTTGTCGGCAACTTTTACTGAAGGGTATTTCTGTCCATTTCAATTTTTATTCTATTAACCCTAACATTTTTGGCTTGTATAGAGTTGTCAAAATAAACCCTAAGGCCATTTATTAATCATTGTTCTGCCTTGAGGGTTTTGAGAGCTTTGGAGGAGAAAGAAGAAGCTAGGGTTTGCCATTCAAGATCAAGGATTGATTGAGGTTTTCTGATTTCTTCAACTCCTACGTATGTAAGGCTTACCAAAGTGTGAAATCCTTCCTTTCACATGCCCCTTCCTTTTCTTGAGTCATGATTTTGGTAAAATAGTTATGGTTTGACAAATCTTATTATCTTAATATTGAAATTCTTGCACTTATCATGAGATTCTACTCTATTATATGAAAAACTTTCTATATTGCATGATTATTGATATGAGAGGTATACATGTATTTCCCCTGTTGATATCATGAACTCTAGTTTACATGATTTCATGGAATTTTGATTATAAATTGAGCATGATGAGTTGAGTAAATTGAGAATATCGAGTTGTGTAACTTGTATATATTGAGTTGGGTAGATTGAGCAAATTCAATTGAATGAGCAGAGCATAATTGAGTAAGAGCGACTTTTTGTATTGCCTTACATATATTCCTATACATGACATCTTTCTTGCATCACATGATGGGTTAATTGAATGAGTCTAAATGACCATTTGAGTATGTGTCGAGTCCATTGATTTCGTTGATTGATTGGGTTGTTGATCATTAAGATTAGTTGAGATACCCCAGAGGGGTTGACTTTGAGTTCTTGATTAAGTATTAGTTATGAGTTGATGATGAGTTGAGCATGTTTTTGTCTTGGGAGTAGTATTGACCACTGAATCAGGTGATGGAGGAGCACCCCATAGCTACATTTGGTAGCGTAAGATAGTCGTTTTAGCATAATACTGGCAACTCTTGTCTTGAAAGTGGACACTCTCTAGAGATCTCAGGGAGCGAGGTTGAGGTTGATCATCCTTTTTCGTTGCAAGTTAAAGGTGGGCATGGCAATGATGCCAATTCATTGTGCATGATTTCAGTATGAGATTTCAAACTATGTCTATTTTAAAAAGCATGATTTTACTATAGCACTTGGATAAACTATTTTTAGTATAAGTTGTTGAGCTGAGGTGACTGAGTGATCTTTACTTTTCTTCAACCATTTTACACATAAGTATCTTCCATGTAATGATGTCCATTTGGACCTACATCATTTTATGATGGAGATACAGGTGATACAGGACTTTAGCCCGTGCATCATTGAGGTCCAACATAGCACATTTCTAAAGTTGGTGAGCCCTCCTTTACATCCCGAAGGAGCCCTGTTATCTTCGTACTATTGTCAAGTACTTTATTTACTTTTGACAAAAATGTCCATGGCTTATCATGGCACTGTTCTAGATGGTTGAATAGAGGCTTCATAGACCTTGGAGTATATATTTAATGAGTATTTCGTATCTAAACTTACCTTCAGTAAATGTTATGGCACAAGAGAGTTATGCACTTATTTATCTTCTTGCATATAATGTCTTACTTTCTAAGTTATCCTTATGCTGTCGAGTTGATGTGATGATAAGGGCAAGTGGTTCTCTTGGGCAATCTAAAATGGCTCTGCCAGAGCATAATAAACTTGGTATCAGAGCCCCAAGTTTAAGAGTCCTTGGGAGTCTATGAAGCCGTGTCTAGTAGAGTCTCGTTTATGAGTGTGTTATGCACTACACTTCATAAGCGAGAGGCTATAGGACAGTACAGTAGGAATGGTGGTCCTTATTTTGTATTTAGTGTTCGTGTGATGGAGTGAAAGCTCTGTAAAACTCCATTCTAACTCATGCTTTATGTGAGTGTAGATTATGCACCCTAGGTGCACAGTGACCCAGAGGAATGCTTGAGCTAGCACTTGTGTGAACCCTAGTTAAGAGGTGTTTCCTCATGTGGAGAAGAGGGGCTAAGGTCGACCGCGTAGGACTATTGGTGTTCCTATGACACCTATTGCTCCACCAGCTCCTCTTTAGAGGCTGACTTTCGAGAAGCAATTTCCATGTTCACTCTGTTGGTAGCTGCTCAGAGTGGGAACCAGGGTTCACAAACCCCTAGTTCTAGCTCTCACGAGCGAACAATTGCATCAAAATTGTGAAACTTTTTGTCAACGTACCCACCTATCTACACTGGGTCTAAAGTTGAGGCGGAGCCTCAAAATTTCATCAATGAGATGTGAAAGGTGCTACAGACTATGCATGCAACTGAGACTAAGGGAGTTGACCTTGCAGCCTATCAAATAAAGGATATGGCCAATGTTTGGTACAATCAGTGGGAGGAAGGTTGAGGTGGTGATGTTGAGCCCGCTGTTTGGGATGAGTTCGAGAGTGCCTTTCTTGATCACTTCTTTTCTCAAGAGTTGAGAGAGGCAAAGGTTGAAGAGTTAGTGAAGTTGAAACAAGAGGGGATGACTGTTAAAGACTATAGTTTGAAATTTATCCAGGTATGCTCTAGAGATGGTTGTGGATGTGAGAGCGAGAATGAGGATATTCCTATTTGGATTGGGTAGACAGGAGAAGTGGGAGTGTAAATCAGTGTTGTTGATTCCATGCATGGATATTTCCAGGATGATGATCTATGCCCAATAGAATGAAAAAGATAACAAAAAGGACAGAAAGGAGTATTTGAGTAAGAAGGACAAATAAACTGGGACTGAGCCTACCAAAACTAAGCAAAGTAAGGGAGATAAGTCATACTTTTAGAAGAGGTGTTCTAGCTATACGCTATTTTCAGCCAGTGCAATAACCATGAGCCAGAGGTATGATCAAAGACCCCAAGGTCAGCCAAACTTCAGGCCATAGGGTACACGGTCTCAAGGAAGTGCGACTCTTGGTTCTAAGGGGAAGCCACCTTGTGGGAAGTATGGAAGGATACATATGGGAGAGTGTAAAGATGGAGTAAATGCTTGCTACAAGTATGACCAATTGGGCCAGTTTCAGAGGCAATGTTCGGTGTGGGAAAATAAGGCCTAGACTTCTACAACTGCACCACCATCTAGGGGTAGTTAGAGAGGTGTTGCACCTGGGGCAAGTGGTGGGACAAAGCATCTATATGAAATGGGAAGCTGATATGATCAAGAGGTTATACTAGATTTTGTGACTAGTATTCTTTGATCCCTTACCTGTCCTTGCTATGCGTTACTTGATTCGGGTGTAACTTGTTCATTTATGATGCCATATATGGTGAGTAGATTTGAGATTCTTCCTAAGTGCTTAATTGAGCCATTTTCTATTTCTACTCTTGTTAGTGGGTTTATTTGAGCTGAGAGAATATATAGAGATTGTATGGTGTCCATCTATCATAAGGATACTCTTGTTGATTTGATTGAATTAGAGATGGTTGATTTTGATGTAATCAGTGGTATGGAATGGCATCACGCTTGCTACACCTCTATTATTGCTGAACTCGGACTATCAAAATCCAATTTTCAAATTAAGGTTGTTATTGAGTGGAAGGGAGTTTTTGTGGCTCCAAGTGGTAAGTTTACTTCTTACCTCAAAGCTCGAAAATTGATCTCTAAGGGATGTATCTATCACCTCGTGCGAGTCACATCTGATGATGTTGAGCCCCTTTCACTTGAGTCTGTCCCAATTGTGAGTAAGTTTCTTGATGTGTATCTTGAGGATTTGCCCAGAGTCCCTCCATATGGAGAGATCGATTCAGAATTGATGTCCTTCCTTTACACCTAGCCTATTTCAATTCCATTATATAGAATTGCCCCCACAGAGTAGAAAGAGTTGAAAGAGCAGTTGAGGGACATGTTATGGAAAGGATTCATAAGGACAAGTGTCTCTCCATGGCATGTTGTGGTCTTGTTCATGGAAAAGAATGATAGTTCCTTGAGGATGTAAATTAACTACCCCTCCCCCCCGAATAAGGTAACTATCGAGAATAAATATACCCTTATAAGGATTCATGATTTGTTTGACAAACTTCAGGGTGCTACTATTTTTTCTATGATAGACCTCGGATTAGGCTATCATCAGTTGAAATGAGAGACGGTGATATCCTAAAGACAGCTTTTTAAACCCGATATGGTCACTCTTTTGGATTGACAAATACACCCATAGCCTTTATGGATTTGATGAACAAATTATTTTGAAAATATCTTGATATGTTTGTGATCATGTTCATTGATGATATTTTGGTGTATTTCAAAAACGAGGAGGAGCATACAAATCACCTTAGGATTGCTTTGCAGACACTCCGATACAATGAGTTATATGAACAATTTTCTAAGTGTGATTTTTGGATTAAGTTCGTGGCTTTCTTAGGTCATGTGATTTTTGGAGATGGAATATGATTGGATACTAAAGGATTGAGGCGGTTAAGACTTAATAAAGATCAACCTCACCAATAGAGATAAATAGTGTTTTGGGATTCGCTGGCTACTACTGGAGATTTGTTGAGGGATTTTCTTCCATATCCGCACCATTGACTTAATTGACTCACAAGAAGGTCAAGTTTCAATGGTCTGACATGTGTGAGAGGAGCTTCCAAGAGTTGAAGGTGAGATTATCTACTGCACCAGTGTTGACCTTGCCTAATGGAACATATGGGTTTGTAATCTACTGTGATGCTTCGAGGGTATGATTATGATGTGTGTTAATGCAGAAGGGAAAGGTTGTAGCCTATGCTTCTTGATAGCTTAAGGTACATGAGAAGAACTATCCCACCCATGACTTAGAGTTGGCAGTGGTGGTGTTTGCTCTCAAGTTATGGCACCACTATTTTTATGGAGAACATGTTATGTATTCACCGACCACAAGAGCTTGCAATATGTCTTCAACTAGAAAGAGCTCAACTTGAGGCAGAGAAGATCACTTGAGTTACTCAAGGACTATGACATGAGCATTGTTTACCACCTAGGTAAAGATAGCATGGTTGTTGATGCTCTTAGAAGGTTGTCCATGGGAAGCACCACCCATGTGGGAGAAGAGAAGAGAGAGTTAGCCAGAGAGGTTCATAGACTGGCCGGACAGGGAGTTCAACTAGATGTGTCAGTAGAAGGAGGAGTTCATGTGCAAAATGGATCAGCATCATCTCTAGTAGTGGACATGATAGAGAAACAAGATCAAGACCCGATCTTATTACAGTTGAAGGAGGATGTGCATAAGCAAAAAGTGATGGCTTTCGCCAAAGGGGGAGAAAGTATCAAGGAAGGTTGTATGTTACTGATGTTAATGGTGTTCGAGAGAGAATCCATTCAGAGGCCCATAATTCCAAATATTCCATCCACCCAGGGTCTACCAAGATGTACCATGACTCGAAAGATGTCTAATGGTGGAGTGGAATGAAGAGGGACATTGCGGAGTTCTTTCCCAAGTGCCCAAATTGCCAACAAGTTAACGTTGAGCACCAATGGCCATGTGGAGTAGATCAGAACTTTGAGATTCCAGAGTGGAAATTACAGATGATCAACATGGACTTCATCCTACCTTTACTGAGGTCCCATAGGTAGCAAGATTCAATTTGGGTGATAGTTGCTAAGATGACTAAGTCTACACATTTCATAGTGGTTAAGATGACTTAAATTGTAGGTGATTATGCCCGACTCTATATCAGAGAGATTGTTAGATTACATGGAACCCCTTTGTCTATCATCTCAGATAGAGGAGATCAATTCATTGCCCCATTTTGGAGATCTTTTCACGAGGGTTTGGGTACGAAGGTACTCTTTAGCACAACTTTCCGCCCTCCGACAGATAGTCATGCAGAGTGTACTATTCAGATGTTGGAGGATATGTTGAGAGCCTATATCATTGACTTTAAAGGTAATTAGGATGACCACTTACCATTGATAGAGTTTGCCTACAATAATAGTATTCATTTGAGTATTCACATAGCCCCATATTAAGAACTATATGGGAGGAGGTGTAGGTCACCAATTGGATGGTTCGAGGTAGGTGAAGTAGAGTTGATTAGTCCAAGCTGTGGAGAAGGTGAAAATCATTCGAGAGAGCCTGAGGACTACACATAGTAGATAGAAATCCTACACAGATGTCAGAAGGAGAGACTTAGATTTTGAGGTCAACGATTGGGTGTATTTGAAAGTATTACCCAAAGAGAAGTTGAGTCTGAGTACATTAGCCCTTATCAAATTATAAAGAGAGTGGGCAATGTAGTGTATAAATTAGAGCTACCACTAGAGATATAGGCCATCCACCTAGTCTTCCAAATATCCATGCTCAAGAAGTGTTATGGAGATCCACAATTGGTTGTGCCTGTTGAGAGTATTGTAGTGAGAGACACCCTAAGTTATGAAGAGATTTCTATCCAAATCCTTGATCATTAGGTTCATAATTTAAGGAATAAAGAGAATGCATTTGTCAAGGTGTTGTGGAGGAACCAATTCATAGAGAAAGCTTCTTGGGATGCGGAGGAGGACATGAAGGCCAGATATCCCCATCTATTCGTGCCTGTTGATAATGAGAGAATTAGAGGTAAATATTTCTCTCAAAATTCAAAACTTTCCATTCCTTGAATCCTCTTTCCGCTTTTAATATAAGAGAAGATAGAATATGTAGTGTCCCAGTGAGGATTGATGTGATTTGATGACTATTTGATTGCATTACTTGCTAAATTATTAATTTGTCGATTGCATGAGTGAGATGAGAGTTGGGTGATTGTTAGAGTCCATAAGGAGATTCGTGCCTTGTCCTAAATCCCTATATTTCTCTTTATCTGATGATGAATGATTCCAAGGGGGAGATAGTGTAACACCCTTAAATTCCTACTATCTGATTTAGACGAGTATGTGGAGAGACTGCTGAGACAAATTGTAGAAGCAAGCTAAGAGAGGGTTTTACGAGACATATAGGAGTCTATGACTCATAGACCAAGTTTCATATTGGATTCTAGTGTATCAGTTTTCTAGATAACCATGTCTATGAAAGGAGTTTACAACTTGTACAGAGCACTACGACTCATAAGATTAGGCTTCATACTAAGTTCAAGTGTTTCATGTATTGAGGCCCTTCAATTATAATATGTTAGTTATGACTCGTATTGCAGACTACGACTCGTAACAGGGGGTTTCATAAAGACTTCCAGTGATTTAGGATTTTTAGACTTTTCACCTATAATGAGAAGATACGACACATAGGAGGGTCTACGAGTCGTAAATGGGGTTTCGTAGACCCCGTTGACAGCTTTTACTGAAGGGTATTTCTATCCATTCCAATTTTTATTCTATTAACCCTTCACATTTTTGGCTTGTATAAAGCCTTAAAACATAAACCCTAAGACCATTTATTCATCATTGTTCCACCTTTAGAGTTTTGAGAGCATTGGAGGAGAAAGAAGCAACTAGGTTTTCCATTCAAGAGCAAGGATTGAACTGTTTTGTTGTTTCTTCAACTCCCAGGAATGTAAGGCTTACCAAAGTGTGAAATCCTTCCCTTCACATGCCCCTTCCTCTTCTTGATTCAAGATTTTGGGAAAAGAGTTGAGGTTTGAGAAATCTTATTATCTTAATATTGAAATTCTTTCACTTATCGGGAGATCCTATTCTGTTATATGAAAAACATTCTATATTACATGAGTATTGATATGAGAGATATGCATGTATTTCCCCCATTAAATAGCATGAACCCTAGTTTACATGATTTCATGGAATTTTTCATATAAATTGAGCATGATGATTTGAGTCAATTGAGCATATGGAGTTGAGTAACTTATGCATATTGAGTTGGGTAGGTTGAGCATATTAAGTTGAATGAGTAGAGCATAATTGAGTATGAGGGACTTTTTGTATTTGAGTAGCATATATTACTATACTTGACATCTTGCTTGCACCATATGTTGAGTTAATTGAATGAGTCTAAATGACCGTTTGAGTCAGTGTCAAGTCGATTGATCGTATTGATTGATTGGGTTGTTGAGCATTGAGATGATATGAAATGAGATACGCTAAAGGGGTTGAGTTTGAGTTCTTGATTGAGCATTGAGTTATGAGTTGGTGATGAGTTCATTATGTTTAAGTGTTAGGAGGAGTGTTGACCATCGAGTGGGTTGATTGAGGAGCACCCCAAAACTATGTTTGTCAGTGTAGGATAGTCATTTCAGCATAATACTTATGAAACTTGTCCTGGAAGTGGACATTCTCTTAGGATCTAAGGGACCGAGGTTGAGGTTAATCTCTTTTTTTCGAGGCAAGTTAAGGGCGGGCGTGGAAACGTTGCAAATTCGTTGTGCATCACCTAATTAAAGGGGTAAGATGAGAAATGTTGGTTATAGAAACTCCCAAGCAACATTGTTTGGAGCATGGATTTCAAACTGAGTCTACCTTACTGAGCCTATATTGAAAAGCATAATTTTACTATAACACTTGCATAAACTGTTTTGAGCATGAGTTGTCGAGCCAAGGTGAGTGAGTGAATTGTACTTTTCTTGAGCCATTTTACATACAAGTATATTCCTTGTACTGATGTCCATTTGGACCTACATCATTTTATGATCCAGATAAAGGTGATAGAGGACTTCATCCATTTTATAATGCAGATAGAGGTGATAGAGGACTTCAGCCCGTGCAATGTTGAGGTCCAGTTAAGTACATTTCCAGAGTTGGTGAGCCCTCTCTTAGATCCCAGAGGAGTCCTATTATGTAGTTACAATTGTCGAGTACTTTATTTACTTTTGATTGAGGTGTCCATGGCATCTCGTTGCACCATTCTAGATGGTTTAGTAGAGGCTTCATAGACCTTGGAGTAGAGTATTTAACAAGTATTTTGTATCTAAACTTATCTTCAGTAAAAGCTATGGTATAGGAGAGTTATGCACTTATTTATCTTCTTGCATATGATGTCTTACTTTCTGAGTTATCCTTCAATTGTTGATTGGGTATTATTTTCACAACCTAAGCATAGGGCCTAGATGTAACACGGCGAATGAAAACTCAAAAGGACCCCAAACAAGCCTCTTCGTATATCATTTACACATCTTTGGTCGCGGAAGCAATTAAAATCAACAAGAGAGTATAAATAAGGATAAAGGAACTAAGGAAATTCTTTGATAGCACAAAACATAGCATACTCATAAGAGTCAAGACTATAGCTTAACTACATCACTGTTCCAACAACACCTATAACATAGATTGGGCGGGGAACAAGACACTTTCTGGGCTTGCCTTCATTGTATCAAATGTTCAACATAAAGAGATAATGAATGCAAGAGTACCATAGCTAGTGTCCCCAAACTTGAGCACTTACCAAAGCTAATCATCAAGATGTCAAATCTAGCAACGTGGAGGATGAATGTGAGGAGCTCCGGTTCTTACTTTGTAACATAATGTAGGCATAGAATATTTGTTAGTACATTTGAATGTACTAAATATATAGGATGCAATGCAACAAGAGATAGGCGACATAGTCAAAATGCATAATCATAAGCAAGGGATAGTATATTAACAATATGGCAAGCATGATCAGTGCTTCAAGTAAAATATGCTTGTATAGAACATTATACATGTGTAGGAAGAGACCATAACCATATAGCCCAAGCAAGCTTTGCTTAAACTCCAAGGCTTGCCACTGCCTTGGAAGGTGATTGAGGTACATACCCCTCAACAAGATGGTACGAGCTTGAAGCCCTCGATAAGGTAATTTAGGTACATACCCCTCAACATGGTAGTACGGGCTTACCATCCCCCGACAAGTCAATTGAGGCATTTACGCCTTAATAAGGTAGAAAAAGGTTTCCACCCCCAATAAGGTAGTATGAGGTTACCACCCCCCGACAAGGTGATTGATGTGTAACACCCCTTCAATAAGGTGATTGGGCTTAATACCCCCAGCAAGGTGATTGGGATTAATACCCCCCATCAAGGTGTGGTCAACTTGCAGCACCATAGATACTTTTCATGAATTCATCACACACATACATTCTGTTCATTATCGTAAAGTCTGTTGACTCATAGGCCATGCAATAGATCATCAATAACTCAAGAATCCTTAACTAGACATTTTATCAAATACATGACAGGTGTGTAATGCAAGTTCAAAATCATGCAATTCAAGAGTGAAATCATGTGAGAAAACTCAATGTAAATCAACCAACCAACACTTACTAACACCACAATGCAAGATATATTGAAACGCTCATCATATCTCATAATAGGACATAGATTCATAGCTCAAAACATGCTTAAATAGTCAATATTTGGTGAAAACCCAACATAGTTTATAATCAAATTCATAATAAGAGATATATAGATAATTCAACTAGAAAACATGCAACTTACATAAAAATGAAGGTTGGGCTCCATGGGTGGAAGGACCTAATGGTTGAAACCCACATACCTCAACTTTGGGGATTTCCTTGATGAAGATTTGAATAAGAACTTAAAGCTAGAATGAAATTCTTGAGATCCGGAAATGAGTTTGGAACACTTGAATTTGGATGAAATGTTTGCTTAAGTGTTGGAGAGGGTTTTGAGACTGTCTTGAGTGATATGTGGTTGAAAAATAACTAAGTATAGGTGTTTTTATGCATAGGAGGGTATGGGCCCAAAAGCCCAAAGCCTTAGGCCATAACAGTGAAACTGGCAACAAAATACATATCTCAGTACCCCTGGCGCGTTGTGCCTTGGCTGCCGATCGACACTGGATAAGCAAAATTTTGGAAAATGAAATTTTTCTATGGTTGCTCTAAAATTGGGATTATACCCATCTCCTACTCAATTTTACCCCCAATCTCGAATATGAATTCAGATTTTGCCATATCAATACTTCCAAGAGGGAATCTCTATATCTTGGACTAGGCCATCCGACCGTTGATGCTCGACTTTCACTTGTTGGCAATTATGACTTAGCAATATCTCTCTTCATACCACCCTACCTAAATTAGGAAGAATTATGAGCCTCATCTAAAATCTTATTTCTCAAGTCATCAACATTAGGCACACACAAAGTACCTTGGCATCTAAGGGCACAATCTTCCCCTTGGGAAAAAACCTCCACCTTACCATCTGTCACCAAGGCCTTTAACTCTAACAAGGCGGGGTGAAGATCCTGCATTGCCTTCACCTCCTCAAACAATGAAGATTTAGAACCATTAACAACCACTACACCACCATTATCAACCTCTTCTAACCTAACCCCCAATCTAGCCAATCGATGAACCTCTATTTCCACCTCCTTGCCACCATTATCAACATGAGCTAGGCTACACATAGATACCCTACATAGAACATCGACCACAACATTAGCATTACTGGGGTGATAATGTACACTCATATCATAATCTTTAAGAAGCCCTAACCACATTTTTGGTCTTAAGTTAAGATATTTTTGGGTTAACACATAATAGAGACTCTTATGATTGCTAAACACATCAACATGGACACCATACAAGTAATAACGCCACATTTTAAAAGCAAATACTGTGGCAGCCAATTCAAGTTCATGGATAGGATAATTCTCTTCATGTACCTTATGTTTTCTAGAGACATAAGCTATCACCTTACCATTTTGCATTAAAACACAACCTAAACCAATTCCTAAGGCATTATAATACACAAGAAACCCTTCCAACCCTTTCAGTAGAGACAAGATAGGAGCAGAGACAAGCTTATCTTACAAAGGCGGAGACAAGCTTATCTTATAAAGTTTGAAACTCTTTTTGCACTTATCAGTCCACAAAAATTTTGCCTTCTTTTAGGTCAACTTATTCAAAGGAGAAGCAATAGAAGAGAACTCATCCATGAACCTCCGGTAATAACCCACAAAACTCAAGAAACTTCTAATGTCCGATGGACTCAAAGGTCTAGGCCAATTTCTACTTACCTCTATCTTTCTAGGATCCACCTTGATACTATCACCTGACACCATATGACCTAGAAAGGCAACCTCTTTCAACCAAAACTACATTTTTAATATTTGGCATAGAACTTCTCCTCCTTCAAGATTTGCAATACCACCCTCATGTGATCGATATACTCCTCCTCAATATGGGAATAGATCAAGATATCATCAATAAATACCACCACAAACAAATCAATGTAGGGTTTAAAGACCCTATTCATAAGATCCATGAAGATAGTCGGTGCATTAGTCAACCCAAAGGACATAACCACAAACTCATAGTGCCATACCTTCTCCGAAAGGTCGTCTTAGGAATGTCACACTCGCTCACCTTTCCTTGGTGATACCCAGACCAAAGATGAATCTTAGAAAAGTGACTAACCCCTTGAAGTTGGTTAAAAAGATCATCAATTCTTGGTATAAGGTACTTATTCTTTATGGTGACCCTATTAAGTTGTCCGTAATCAATAATCATTCTAAGAATACCATCCTTTTTCTTCACACACAACACTTGTGTACCCAAGGTGATTGGCTAGACCTATTAAAACCCTTCTCCAATAAATCTCTCAATTGTTCATTCAACTCCATAACTCCATCATGGCTATGCAGTAAGGGGGAATAGAAATGGGTTGAGTATCGAGAAGAAGTTTTGTACCAAAATAAGAAACACGGGGAAGCTCATTAGAAAATACATCAAGGAACTCATTAACCACCAAAACGGACTCTATAGAAATGACTTTGGACTCAACATCCCTAATGCTCACAAGATGATAGAGACACCCCTTAGAAATCAACTTTTGGGCTTTAATGCAAGAAATAAATCTACCCTTGACCACCACATCATGGCTCTCCCGCTCAAGGATAGGTTCATTAAGGAATTTGAATTTGACCATATGGATTCTACAATCAATAGATGCATAATATGCATGCAACCAATCCATCCTAAGAATGAAATCAAAATCCACCATATCCAACCCAACAAAATTACAAGGCAATATTTTTATGCAATATGAAAATGGGACAATTTCTATAGATCCTTCTAGCAACAATGGATGCCCCAATAGGAGTAGATACTTTATATGGCTCACACAACAATTTGGGTTTAACATGAAGCTTTTTAGCAACAAGAGGAGTAATAAAAGAAAGAGTGGCACCCGAGTCTATCAATGCATACACATCAAAATCAAATGCTTTTAACATACCGGTGATGACATCGGGCACCTCATCTATCCCTTGTCTCCATGAAGGAGCATAGAACTGATTTTTCCTTGGAGCACCCCCTTGTTGGCCTCTTCTACCCTCTTATTGTCCGTCTCTTGACCTAGGACCTGCATTTGCACCTTTGCCTTGTGGATGACCTTCACTACCTTTTTTTATTACGAGGTCACTCAATCATTTTATGCCCCACTTCCCCACAACCTTAACAAGCATTAGTATTCCTCAAACATGGGCTATTATAGCCTTTTCCACACCTTTGGTACTTAGGATAGTAATTACCAAACCCTCTATTAGTAGCATCTGAAGGCCCTTGACTTGGAGAATTGTGGCCTTGAGGAAACCAGACACCTATGGGATTTTAGAATCCACCTTCAAAATGGGCCCTCTTGGTCTCACCCATTCTCCTCTTTCTCAACTTTACTCCCTCTAATTATTCTGCATAAGTCATGAGGCGAGACAAGTCCATATCACCTATCAATATAGCACCACGACATTCTTCATTTACCAAGTCGGACAAACCCATCACAAATTTGTTCATCCTAGACCTTGCCTTGGCTACCAATTATGGAGCATATTTAGAGAGTTGGTTGAACTTGAAGTCATAATCCCTCAAAATCATTGATTCTTCCTTTAAATTTATAAATACTATTATTTTGGCCTCCATTAGATCAAAAGGGAAGAACCGGTTGAGAAATGCCGCTTTGACCTCTTCCGAAAGGATGACATTGTTATTCCCTTTCTCCAGCTTCCATTGGGTGAATTAAATTTGAGCTACCCCTTGAGTAGGTAGGCTGCCAACTACACATTCTCCTCTAATCTAACACCTATAATAGATAACACATTGCGCACCTTATCAATATATTCTTGAGGATCCTCATTCACTTTAGACCTATGGAAATTCAGTGGGTTCATTCTTGTAAAATCCCTCACCCTGGGCTTGGGCCCCTTGAGTGATCTGATTAGTCATGGCATTGGCTAGCATGGTAATAGTATCTCAAAAATCTTCGTTGGTGACTCCCTCATCTTGAGGATCTTGAGAAGCAGGAGGGGCTGGTTTCTCCTCGGGTTGCCCGAGCTCTCCTTAGTCGATCTCTTAGAATAGGCTTGATATAGCATAGCAAAAAACATTTGTTAGGGAATAAGTGTTACCTTAGATTCTATAGCATGACATAGATCATAAAGAACAGAAACATATCCTAAAATTCCTCATAGCCTCTTTATCATAGATGTGATGTACTTCACAACCATGAACAAGACTCTAATCGACTTGGCGTGTTGGATTTTAAGGACCATAAACAACCTAGTGCTTTAATACCAAGTTTTTCATGACCCAAGCCTAGGGCCTAGATGTAGCATGGCGAATGGGAACCTGAAGGGTCCCCAAACAAGCCTCTTAGCATATTATTTACACATCCTTAGTTGCGAAAATAATTAAACAACAACAAGAGTGTATAAATAAGGATATAGGGACTAAGGGTTGTCTTTGATAACATAAAACATAGGATACTCAAGAGTCAATACCATAGCTTACTTACAACACTTGTCCAACAACACCTCTAGCGTAGATTGGGCAGGGGCTAAGAAACTATCTGGGATCACCCTCATAGTATCAAATGTTCAACATAAAAAGATAATGAAAGTAAGAGTAGCATAGCTTATGTCCCTGAACTTGAGGACTCACCAAAGGTTATCTTCAAGATGTCAAATCTAGCCATGTGGTGGATGATTGTGATGAGCTCCGATTCCTACATGGTAACATCATGTAGGCATAGAGTATGCATTAGTACGTTTAGATTTACTAAGTATGCAGTATGAAATGCAAAAAAAAGATAGGCAACATAATCAAAATGCATAATCATAAGCAAGGGATAGTATATTAACGACATGGCATGCATGATCAGTTCTTGAAGTAAAACATTCTTGTATAGAACATAATACATATGTAGGAAGAGACCATATCTATATAGCCCAAGCAACCTTTGCTTGAACTCTAAAGCTTGCCACCGCCAAGGAAGGTAATTGAGGTACATACCCTTCAATAAGGTAGTACGTGCTTATTACCCCTTCTCACAAGGCGATTGAGGTACATAACCCTCAATAAGGTAGTAACGGGTTGCCACCCCCCGACAAGGAGATTGAGGTATTTAACCCCTCAACAAGGAAATACGAGGTTGCCACCCCCCGACAAGGCGATTAAGGTATTTACCCCTCAACAAGGTAGTATGGGCTAACACCCCCGGACAAAGTGATTGATGCTTAACAGTACCTCAATAAGTTGATTGGGCTTAACACCCCCCACCAAGGTGATTGGGCTTAACACCCCTTAACAAGGTGTGGTCAACTTGCAACACCATAGATATTTTTCATGAATTCATCACATACATATATTCCATTCATCATCATAAAGTTACTGTACTCATAGGCTATGCAATAGATCATCAATAACTCAAGAATCCTTAATCGGACATTTTATCAGACACTTGGAGGGTGTTTAATGCTAGTTCAACATCATGTAATTTAAGATTGAAAGAATGTGAGAAAACTCAATGTAAATCAACCCACCAACACTTGGTAACACCCACATGCAAGATACATTAAAACCCCTCATCAAATCTCATAATAGGTCATAGATTTATAACTCAAAACATGCTTAAACAGTCAACATTTCATGAAACCCCCTAATAGTTTATAATCAATTTCATAATAAGAGATACCCATAAAAAAATTCAACTTGAAAACACGCAATTTACACAAAGAGGAAGGTTAGGCACCGTGGGTGAAAGGACCCAATGGTTGAAACCCACATACCTCAACTTTGTGGATTTCCTTGATGAAGATTTGAATGAGAACTTGAATCTTGAATAAAATTGTTGAGATCTATAGATGAGTTTGGGACACTTGAATTTGGATGAAATATTTGGCTAAGTGTTAGAGAGGTTTTTGAGAGTATCTTGAGTGATATGGAGTTAAAAAAATGACTAAGTATACATGTTTTTATGCATAGGAGGGCATGGACCCAAGATCCCAAAGTCTTAGGCCAAAGTAGTAAAATTGGTAACAAAATACATATATTCGCACCCCTAGCGCGTTGTGCCTCGGCCGCGGATCGACACTAGATAAGCAAAATTTTAAAAAAAAATTTTTTTCTATGGATCCGCATCAAGGAGCGGTTGCGAACAGGTTTTGGAAATTGCAAATTTGGGGAAAATTGCTTTTCACTACGAGTCTTCTAAAATTGGGGTTATACCCATTTCTCACTCAATTTTGCCCTCTGATCATGAATATGAAGTTGGATTTTCAATATCATGTACGGATTTTGAGATATATGGATATTACGATTATGGGCATTTCTGAGGCACATTTTCGGGCACTTTTTGGGGCATTTCAGTAACATAAGTCCAAGTGGTTCTCTTGGGGAATCAACAATGGTTCTTTAACTGCTGACCATGCCAAGGGTACCCTCCCGAGGAGTGACAGTATCAATGTCAAAATACCTCCATGAGTAAATATTTAGGCAACCACATCAAAATTTCGCAAGTTCTATTGCTGTTGAATGTGAAACTGAAATTAACTATTAGCATTACACCTTCTGCGTCTATGAAAGATACTGACAATCAAAAGAAGAAGAAGCAGGAACAAAGGGATCCTCCTAGACATTTTACCTACAAATAGAAGTAACATAACAACAACATACCCAGTGGAGAAAAATGAGAAGTAACATGAGAAGTTTTATTCTTCCTCAATTAACTGTTGAATTTGAGCTATCTTAAGAATTACCATCGTATTATTGTGAATGCTTCACTCTTAAAGGAAATAAAAGTATAATCAATATCTCTTTGTTTATGAAACTACACATCATTATAAAAGCTAAGTTTTTTTTTCAAATCAATTTTTTATATTTTCTCTCTATGAATTTCTTTTACTTATAGTGGAATTATAACAATACATTTTTTGAAAAGATTATCCTCTTATAGAAGCTTCATTCAAATATTAATTTACTATTTTTCCACTTTTATAGCTAGACATTTATTTTCCAAATAAGGAAACTACTAAAGTCATATAAATGACATTTTTTTTTATAAAGCCACATATAGAAATAGAACTTCTTAGTTTTAATTAATAATAGGTCTTAGAAATGGGCATAAATATCAAAATAACAAAGGTTCAATGCTAAAACTTAAATTCTATCATTCTATTTTCACTAAAACATAAATAAAAATTTGGTTGCTTATTGTTGGCCTGCTACTGGTGGCATTAAATTGGATCATCATGTTAATTTTTCATATGAAAATTTGTTATTCTTGAAAACAAGACACTCAGTATTGTTGACATCTGCATATGTAGAATGTGACTTTTTAAGATAATATTTATTGCTTGAGTAATTATCATAGAAGTCAATTCTATCAATTTGGTATTTCAAATAAATAAAGAGTAGTAATCAAAATGAGATAGAAGCACAAAATCACTACCAGTTCATAAGGTAAGGCTGCATTTATTCTATCAAACTGGTATTTCAAATAAATAAAGAGTAGTAATCAAAATGAGATAGAAGCACAAACTCACTGCCATGTTCATTAGGTAAGGTGGCATTTGGGGATTCAGGATTTGTAGGAGATCATCCATATTATTGAAATTGAAATACGCATCACAATTTTTCCACTCATTTGAATCATTTACGTCAATATCTTCTACATTTGATGTCGCGAGGATGTTGCTTGAATCAAATATGTTTTGTCTACCAATATATTGCTACAAATTAGCATTTGTTACTCCCATTTCATTGATTATCACATTTTCAACATTTAGATTAGACATCATTGTGCTACCTGAATATGTTATTTCATGGACCCCATTGAAAGGCAAGCTATAATCATTTTGAGTATGATGATTCATACTAAAATCTTGATGATCCCCACTATCTGGGGAAGACCCACATATAGTTTTGTGAGTGCTCGAGCATCCATTGAACCCTAATGCATAAATGTTAGATGCAACTTGTTGGTTGGTAAGCATGGGGGGATCTACCCTATGGCGAGGGGTATCAAGCGACACCCCTTTGTTTGAAAATTACACTGTGTAGATAAGTCAAATTTTTATTTGATGCCTATATATATTAAACTTGAAACCTCTTGATAAAAGGTGAAAAGTTGGCCTAATTTGAGGTCCAAAGTTTGAACTAAACTAGGGTTATTTAATTTTAAACATTTTTTTAGTAAAACTTTTGCACTTTTTCTTCTTTTCCTTAATTAAGTACTGTGGGTTTTTTTCTTATTTAACTGATACATTTTTTTACTCATTAACTGTTGTGTTCTTTTTCCTTATTTAACTGCTAGGTTTTTCTAATTTGGTTTTTAATAACTAAAGCTTTTTTTCTCACTCTAATTTTTAAATGATTGACTTAAATTAAAATAGACTATTTGATTTTGATATTTGACTTTTTTAATAAAATTTATACTTTTAGTGATAATATAATTATGTTTTGCTTCCATTAGTATAATGTCACTCCTTAAAATTACCAAAACACCCCAAAGTACATTGTGCGCACAACACGTCTTCCAAATCTATGATGGAAAATCCGAGACTGGATTTCCGATCAGCGTGAAAAATCAAATCAGAAAATAATCTTGACCCGATTTAGAACAAACCAGGTTGAATTACGAAATTGCACTTGAAGTGCAAAAATAGTGTCTTCTCTGCGCCCCCTCCGCGACGCGCCAGGGGAGCAGAGTTATACTTGGTGTTTTTTTAGCATTGGTTTTTCGACGGGAATTAGATTTTTTTTGAAATTCTCCAAATTACACAGGTGTGCGCCCCCTCCACAACAAAATTAATTTTTTTAAATTCAGGAAGGGCAATTTTGCCCTTCCCAATATATTTTAATACCCCAAAAACATATTTTTAAAGCTGAGTTCGTACGAAAGGGTTTTAAAACCCATATTTTTCTAAGCTTTTACGTAAGTTCTGAGAGAGGAGAAGATCAAGAGAGGAGAGGGTTTCTTTTGAAGTTCTAATTTTTTGGAGAAAACTTGAAGATTCTGCACTCTAGGTATGTAAAGGCTACCTAAAAGCATGGAATTGTTCTTCCATGTCCCCTAATGTAATGTTAGGATGTAAATTAATACTTTAGAATCTTGAATAGTGATTTTTTGAGAATTTCTTGAATATTATATGTATTTCTTGAATGTTACCATTAAATTATATTTCATATCCTAAATTGATGATCATCTTGTTTAAAGTTTGTTGTATGCGTGCATTATTATGAGATTATGATTTGACCATTATAAATTCTCTCTATAAAGACGTGAATAATGAATTTAGGGGGATGTCTAGAGTCTTGATTGTCTGAATATGATGTTTGACTGAGTCTGAGTCCTGAGGTGAGTATATTGATGATGGTGATGGCTGAAAATAGTATTGATAGAGTTGACTGAACATTTATTCTTAACTTGAAAGGAATGTCCTGCCCTTTGAGTTGATAAAGGATGATATGAGGTGGGTGTTATTGCCCGTAGGGGTTGAGTGATGGAAGTTCTTGATGACTTCATAGACTTATGAGCATATTGAGTCCTGGGAGGAGTATTAGCACCAAAATATTAGGAGTAAGTCCTACTCGTACTCATTAACTACGTGGCCAGCGTAGGAGAGAATTGGACCGTGAAAGCGAATGTTTCCTTTGTCCCCCAAAGGACTTGACAGATTTCTTTGAAATCCCTGATAGACTCGTCCTTTACCCTAGCAAGGTGTTGGATGGATGTGGCAACGACTAGAGTCTTGTCATTAACTTTGAGGTGAGGATGAGTGATTGTCACATTATTTCATCTATTTTACCCCATTTTACATACAGTACATTTCACGTATTAATGCCCCTTTGGCACTGCATCATTTTATAATGCAGATTCTGTAGATAGATGATTTCAGCAACCCAATCATTGAGGTTCAGAGCTTTTTGGATTCCTGATAGTAGTGAGTCCTCACCTGCATTCGGAGGATGGCTATTTTTCTTTAGCTTGACAGTCTTTTTACTTGATTTTGGGTAACTATGGCCTGTCATTGTACCATCTCAGATAGTAGTATAGAGGCTTCATAGACATAGATGTTGATGGTAGATGTTGAGGGTTCTTTCCCTTCTCTTCTTTATATGGAGGCTGTCATTTATTATTATATTTCATTCATAATAGATTAAGTGGATATTTTGAGCCCACAGATAGATTATTAGTACCATTATTCCATTTTATTCCGCTATTGAATTGACCGAGTGAAGGCAATGAGGCTAGGTCGTCCTCTTGAGAATTAGCAATAGCCTCCGAGTGCCAATCATGTCTAGGGTGCTCTCCAGGGACATGACATATAATTTATTTTGTTAATTTTTTTTATGTGCTTAGTACTTTATATTTTTATACCCCTTGATCTAAATCCTGGCTTCGCCATAGTTTGTAAGTGGGTGCTAGTGCTTTATAATCATGAGGTCATGCAATTGATCCCCATCAAGGATTTCTTTTTTCCATTGTGATTTTCTCCCCTAATTCTAGACTTCTATTTTCTCCCCCTAATTCTAGTTGCTCTTTAACAGTTTCTAAATAATATTAGCAACTACAAGTATATAATTAGCAATAATTATTGTTATATATTTTAATTGCAAATATATATTTTGATTGAAAAATATGAACAAATCGTTGAGTACATGTTCTAATTTCTCCACCTTCTCTCCATGAAATCACAATTTTCCCATCCAAACAATATAACATGTAATTTTTATATGTTTACAAAAATATTTGATTTATTGCGTAAAGCATACGATATTTTTATATATAAACAACGTAATTATTACTCTTTTTAATTTTTTAAAAAATTGGCAAGTACATTAATATTAATATTAAATATAACTTTCTTATTAATATGACTTTTGTGTGGTTTCTGCTGATAAGCTTTGTCTCTCTCAACAAACCTTTTCTCTCTTGGTAAATCACCGCCGACGAAGCCGCAGTTGATACACATTTCGGGTCTTTCCGTCATCCCCCTCCTTCTTGATACACTTTTCTTTTGTTTTCTTTATTACAAAACACGTTCTTTCTGGTGATCTTTTTTGCTTTTTTTTCTGGCAAAACATGTTCTTTCTGGCATATATCTGTTTGAGGCCTTCTTCTTTAAGTTTATTTCCAAATTTTTGGTGAATATTTCTTTTTCTCCAGATAAATAAGATCTATCAATCTAGGCTTTTTCGGCGAACTTTTCCATCTTGCCAGCGATCTCTCTCCCTGGCAAAATTAGATTTGTCAATCTAGGCTTTTATGGTGAACTTTTGCATCTAGCCGGCGCTCTCTGGCAGAATTAGATCCGTCGATTTAGGCTTTTCTGGCAAACTTTTGCATCTCACTGGCGAACCCTCTCCTTGGTAGAATTAGATCTATCGATCTACCATTTGACGGCTCTTTATTCTTTATGAGATTCCTAGTTCTAGAATTTGGAAACCTTAAGACCTTCACCAGCAAAGCACTTCCTATCAGTAGGCTCTTCTGGCGAGAATCAGTTTTTCGATAATGTTCACAAATTCCAACAACATTCAAGAATTTTTTGAACCAGACTTCCAGGTGTTACCTTCCAAATCCCTTGTTACTTGTTATTTTTTCTTTAGCTATCCTTTTACCTGCCATTTTGTGGGCTCCCTTGCTATTACATATTTGTCTTCTACATTATTTGCTTTTTGTTGTTTGTGTTGCCTCTACAGTATAATTCTTGCATTTCCCGTTGGTGTGTATTTCTGTATATATATTACAGTCATTGTATTGCTCAAAATTTCTTATTGTTACATATGGTTGTCCATATTTTGGTGAAGATCTTACTTAACATATTTGGTGTCTTTTACTTGTTTTTCAATAGTGTGATTAGTAAGTAGTATACCGTATAATTCTTTGTTCTATTTTGTTGGGTTGCATAGGTTGTTTCCTAGATTATATCTTCCTGATCTTGGTGGCTTAGTATATTATTACTTCTTAAGTTTACTGACATCAGGATATAATGGTAGACTAGGGTCATGTCGTTGGTCGGGGTCTGGGGTAAAGGGTAGGGGTAGTAAGAGGGGATGGGCTTATTTAAGTTCAGGATAGCATCATGGAATATAGGATTACTTATAGAAAAACCATAGAGCTAGTAAAATGTCTTAAGAGGAGACATATTAATATAGCATGTGTTCAGGAGACCAGATGGGTAGGTACCAAAGTTCAGGACGTAGATGCGTTTAAGCTGTGGTATTCGGGTGGTTCCAGGGATAGAAATAGTGTAGGTATCCTAGTAGATGAGTACCTTAGGGAATATGTTGTTGAGGTTAGGAGGGTTAATGATAGGATGATTTCTATCAAATCATGGTTGGTAGGCATGTAGTGAATGTAGTTAGTGTATGTGAGCCCCAAGCACTTTTGTGAAGATCTGAATGAGATGGTGAGATGCATAATAGAGACAAAAAAAATCTTCATTGGGGGTCAATTTAATTGGCATATCGGGCAACCATTAATGGGTTTTAAGATGTTTATGGAGGCTTTTGGTTTTGGGGAGAGGAATGGAGGTGGGACGTCTCTTTTGGATTTTTCCAAAGCATTTGAGTTAGTTATTACTAACTCATGTTTTTTGAAGAGAGAAAATTGCTTGATTATCTTTTGTAGTACGATAGCTAAGACTCAGATAGATTACTTACTTCTACGTAAAGGCGATAGAAGCCTATGTAAGAATTGCAAGGTTGTTTAGAGTGAAAATATTTCCACTCAACATAGGCTTCTAGTGAAGGATTTAGAGATTAAGAGAGAAAAGAAGAAGAAGGTCTTTAATGCCCTACGGAGGATTAGATGGGGAGGCCTGACATGAGAGATGGAAGAAAAGCTGAGTAGTTTAGAGGCTTGGAGTAGTGCTAGAGATATGACCAATATATGGGACACTACTACTGGATGCATTAAAAAAGTAGCTAGCGAGTTACTACATGCTTCAAGAAGGACCTTTGGTGAACATCAAGGTGATTGGTGGTGGAATAACGAAGTCCAAGCCAAAGTGAAAGCTAAGAAGAGTGCTTACACGAAGTGGGTAGAGTGCAGGGATGAGGATGAAAAGCGAAGGCTTAAGGAGTCCTATAAGATGGCAAAGACAGAATTTAAGATGGCGGTGATGAGTGGTAAGACTTCAGCATTTGTGTGCCTATATTTGGAGTTAAGTGAAAAAAACTGGGACAAGAGGTTGTATACACTCGCGAAAGAGATAGAAAGGAAAGCTCATGATATGGACCAAGTGAAGTGCATCAAGGATGAGGAGAGGGAGGTGTTGGTGAATGAGACTTCCATTAAGCTAAGGTGTGAAGCATACTTTCATCAACTCTTAAACGAAAAAGGAGATAGGGATACTGAGCTGGTGTATTGGCACACTCTGAAAGGCAGTGTGATTTTAGCTATTGTAGGCGGTTTAGAGTTGAGGAGGTTAGACATATATTAGTAGGATGAAGAGAGGGAGACTGATCGGACATGATGAGATTCTGGTAGATTTTTGGAATAGCATAGTCAAAGATGGCATAGAGTGATTGCCTAGACTGTTCAATGTATGAAGATTTCCAAGATGACTGACGAATAGAGGAGAAGTACAATGGTTTCATTGTACAAGAACAAGGGTGATATTCAAAATTGTAACAATTACAGTGGTATCAAGTTGCTAAGCCACACTATGAAGGTATGGGAGAGAATAATAGAGGTGAGGGTAAGAAAAAGAGTATCTATTTTAGAATATCAATTTGGATTCATGCCGGAGTAGTCGAATACGGAAGCAATTCATCTTGTTTGAACATTAGTGGAGAAGCATAGGAAAAGAAAGAAGGTGTTAGAACCATATTGTAGTGTTGTGGATCAATCACGAAATCTGGACCAATGTTGCAATTTTTGGGAAATTCGTGACTTAAGTGTATTTTTGAAAAGTTTGACGACTTAAGTAAATTTTTTTTAAAACTTGGGGATTAGGAATCATGTGTCCTTAATTGGTTCATGTAGAAAAAGTTTAGGGACTAAAGTGTAAACTTCAGGACTTGAAATCTTAAAGCAAGAAAAGAGTGCCCCACCCCAAAGTGTGTAATTTTCCTATTGGTACACATGGGGTGGGACCAAGATTTTCTTACCTTGGCTTTATCTTTAAATGTATGTATATGTTGCCTTCCTTGTACAAGAACAAGACACAAACACTTAGAAAAATATCATCTTCAAGAGCAAAGAGACATAGCCTCAGGTTGCTACAGTAACCCGAGGAGAAATTCGAGTTATTTTATTTTTTGACTATTTTGACACTTCAAGCCTAGTATATTGGGCTCCTCAAGTTGCATGGGAGCATTGGTTTGTTGAGAAAACACTTCGTAAAGCTGTGGTGACGATTTGAAGTTCTTAAAGAGGTTGTCAAGGTATGTGAATTTTCTTCTTGTTTGTGTTAAATTAAAGCTTGTATGTGTATTGGGGAGTATCAAATTGAAAGAAAAACCTTGAAAGTTTTCTTGTATATGTGAATTGTAGGCTTCGGGTGTTTGGTAAAATTTTGGTGGATTTTTGTATATGGAGTTGATTTGTCTTAAAATCTTGTACTTGGGTTTAATTGAGTTGAAAATGGTTCTTGTGGGGTGAAAGAAGTATTAGAAATAGTTTGTATATACTCTTGAAGAGTTGGTTGAATTTTGATATGTATAGGCGATGAAATAGGGCGTTTTAACATTGTAAGGTTGCGTTTGATGTTTAAATGATGTAGTATGATTATTGGAGTGTGTAGGAGTATTTGAATTATGGTAAATACGTATATAAGTGTATGCTGCACTGTTGTAATTTTATTGTGAAAATGGAGTACGTTAGTGAATTTAGTAAGGTTATGTCCTTGAAAAGGCTTAATGTTGCATTGTAAGTATTCGTTTGGCATCTATATGGTAGAATATGATTCTTGGAAGGTAAGTGAGGGTTTGAACAGTGTGTATACGGTAAGTATAGTTGCTGCCCAATTTTGTAATTTTGATTATGTGTGGTAATTTAGTGAATTGGTTGATATAATGGTGATGGAAACACTTGTTGATGTTGTGGTTGTTGTTGTTATTTTTGTGTTAGTAAATTAGAGCCGAGATGGATTCTCGGGGCTGTCCATTTAATGGGGAGGTGCTGGCGAATTCTTTATAAAATTAGGAGCAAAACTTGAAATTTAAGGTTTGTAAGGGATTATAACTAATTATAAACGCTATTGTGATTTTTGTTGACGTTGGGCGTCCGAAAGAGTAATTTGGATTGGCTTGACATTGGAATTAATTTGATGAAGGAAAAAGGTATGTAAAGCATTTTGTTCTTGTAGACGTTGGGCGTCCGAAAGAATAATTTGGATTGGCTTGACATTGGAATTAATTTGATGAAGGAAATAAGGTATGTAAAGCATTTTGTTCTTGTGGCATGAATTAATTATAAATTGTTAGCGTTATAAGGTAAAAAAGTCCCTTTGTTGTCTCCGATTTGGGTTTAAATATGCCCTTTGTTCCTAACAATAAGTGTTCTAACACTTCGAAAAAAATGTAAAAGAATTTAAGACAAGCTATATATTATTATGTTCGGATATGAATGAAGATTTCCAAGATGACTGACGAATAGAGGAGAAGTACAATGGTTTCATTGTACAAGAACAAGGGTGATATTCAAAATTGTAACAATTACAGTGGTATCAAGTTGCTAAGCCACACTATGAAGGTATGGGAGAGAATAATAGAGGTGAGGGTAAGAAAAAGAGTATCTATTTTAGAATACCTCTACTTTTTGTTCTTGGAACTTTGACGTTTTTAAGGAACTTACAACAACTGAGATGTTGAGTTGAATATAAATGTTTTACTATTCCCTTTGGAGTTCTAATAAATTAAGAATAATATGTTATCTCCAAACATGGAAACTTTGTTACTCTTTTGGGATTTTTAGATAAAGATTATTTTCATACATATGACCTCTCATGTCTCTACTCGTGCCAATTATGATTTCGTTCACCAGTTCCTGGGCCGGTTGTTATCGTGCAAAATATATTATATATATATATATATATGTATATATTTATATATTCTGGAGTTGCCTGGGTATGGCAGGGTCGGCTCGGCCAAAGGGTCGGCTTCGCTTAGTTTGGTGATATGGTGAGATTGGGCCTTTGGTCTGGTGGCTTTATGCCACATTTACTCTGGGATATGTAAGTACAGGGACGCCTACTCACTTATCCCCATGTTTATAATTTATGTCAGAGATGTTGAAGATTTGAACTTCTTGGTGTGATGCTGTGGTATGGTGCGAGTTTGGAGGTCGCCATCTTTCTCGTACGTTATGCATTCGTTTGACATTTTGAAAACAAAAGAAAGGTATTTATTTAACATTTGCGTATTAGTTTGACTCTTATGCATCTGCTCAGTCTGTTACTTTTATGTACATACCTATCCTTTGCTTTACATATTCGATACGTACTTTATACTGACCCCCTTTATTCGGGGGTTGCGTTTCATGCTCGCAGGTACAGACGCACAGAATAGTGTGCCACCAGTTTAGGATCCTTGTCCACCTTCTGAAGAGCTCCTTTGCCTTGGAGCAACTTTTGGTATTTGCTACTTATGTATTTTGTATTATGTATATTTGAGGATATGACGGGGCCCTGTCCCATCTTATAATTTAGTTTGTTCGTTTTAGAGGTCTGTTGACCCCTGTGAGTGTGGGACATGTCAGTCAGTCGGTATATTATGTATGTATGTTGTGTATGTGGGACATGTTAGTCAGTCTATATATTATGTATATATGTTGTGTTTGTTGGGCGGTTGAACCGCAGTGGTGACCTTGTCGGCCTGCATGTATATATATATGTATGTTCTATTTGTTGGGATTGACTGTGTGCAGGGTTCAGTTAGTTAATAAGACAAAGGAAACTCTGCCGAAATGTTTGTAAAGGGGTTAGTTAATATGATTGGAGTCTGACTTAGCAGTTGTGTCTGGGTGCCCAATAGGGCACTAGTCATGGCCCATGGGGTTGGGTCGTGAAAGAAGTGGTATCAGAGCAGTTAGTCCTCAGAGTGTCCACAAAACGTGTCTAGTAGAGTCTTATTTATTGGTGTATTGTGCACCACATCTATAAACGGAAGGCTACAGGACACTTAGGATGTTACTCTTTTTCTGATCTTAGATCGTGCGTTAGAACGGTGTTAGTAGGGTGATCCCCCCTTTCTACTAAAAATTCTTTTGATTTCAGATATGCCTCCGAAAGAGACCTTAGTTGTCCGGAGGAGCAAGTCTTATAGCTATCTTGCAGATTACAAGTTCCAAAGAAGGGATGTATTTCTGGATATGGCTTAAGGACAGGAGATTATAACGCGATGGCCATGCAATGGAGTTCATTAATGGTAAAAATCCTGGTAATATAATTCCCATATCTGGTATATCTATGAGTTAGTCGATTATAGCCATCCCTTGTTCAATCAAAACTCTACTATAAGTCATAGTTCAAATATGGGAAAAGGTCATTCTACGGACCAGCATTACAAGTTACAGAAGAAAGTCTATAATGGTGGTAGTAAGTGATCAGTCCCATGCAATAAGGAGCATAATATTTGCTGCCTCTGGTTTTGAGTGAACTGCAGTTTCGATAGTAATGTCAATATGTCTGCCAAAAGGGGAATAGGTAACTGATCAACCGATAAAGTTGTAGGAATGCAATAACTAAGTGTGCTAAGGAATTGCAAGGATGCACATTCACCAAAGAGCAGTGTAATCAAATTCTTCACAGGCTTAAAAATATATAAATTGTGGAAAATTATCAGTTGAAGCAGTCAAGCCGAGGCTTCAGGTAAGGCCCTCCCAGCTATTAAGAAATAATAAGATTTGGATAATGGCAGAGGAGATACTAGTCATCGTGTCGAAAGATTGGTGTGGTTACTAAGGAATCTGTAATAAGAATTACTTGTCTAAACTACCTACTCACTTAT
>DF358420.1:8692-34757 GCA_000787875.1 Solanum virginianum
TAATCCTTATATCTGGATGAGTTTTGCAGGGGCTCTTGAATCTTGAGGAGGACTTTGAGGCTTGACTTGGTTACCTTGAATTACAACATGACTTCTTGAAAACCTTAAGAATGGATGGAAAATTTGATGAAGATTAGAGGGGAGCTTAGTGGTTTTTAGTTTGTTTTTAGGGTTCAAAATGGCTTGACAATGAGGGATTTTCGTGTATATAGGTATATGGTTATTACCCATTTGCCCTAGAGTAGAAAGAACAATTTTTAAAAATTTTTGAACTAGTCCGTGTCAGGTTTGCGTCACGGACAACTACTATTTGTGCAAACTTTCACCAAAAATTACTTTTCTTGGAATGAACAAAGTATACCTTGTAGGTACTCATTTTCCCACTTAATGTTACCCTCTAAATAAGAATATAAAGTCAGATTAACAAAATTCTATATGGTTTTTGAGATATAAAAAAAAAATACATCATAGGCTTGTGTGGGGAGTTTCACTATTCTTCCCTATTCCATGAGAATGGATAGTGACTACGGGAAGGTACCTTAGTGAGGTTGGTGAGATGGCTTTGATTGTACTCAATTTGGTTTTCAAAGATTTGGAGAAGGTGATGTTGATGAGGGAAGGTAGAAGACTGCTCAAAATTGGGCAAAAGTAATATTTCGATATGAGAAGGAGAGATCTTAAGTTTAATGTTAGTTATTGGATTTACTCGAAGCTCTCACCTATGAAGGGTGTGCTCCAGTTTGGCAAGAAAGGGAATTTAAGCCCAATGCTTAGGGGTTCTTATAGGGTGTTGAGGAGGATTGGTAAGGTATCCCAAGAGTGAAGTTGTCATTCATATGAGTATGACTGATTCGGTCTTTCGTCTACCTATGTTGAGGAAGTGTATGGGTGACCCAAGTGCTATTATGCCTTTTGAGGTTATGGGTGTTGTAGAAGATAATTTGACCTATAAGGAGATCCTAGTGGTGATTTTGGATAGACAAGTGAAGATATTGAGGAACAAAGATATTGCATCCGTTAAGGTCTTTCAGAGGAATCAACAAGTAGAAAGTGCCATATTGGAAGCTGAAGCAGACATGAAGAAGTTCTCTTTCATTCTACTCAAGCTTAAGATAATAATTTAGGTCATGTCTTTGATTTCAAGTCCTAAGTTTCAGCCCTCATATCATGTTGCATGCATTTATGTTTATGGAAATAACTTTATGGTGATTTTTACACTTATGTTAAGGCTTTCTGAAATAATATTTAAATAAATTAGTTGCATTCATCTCAGGCTGAAATCTTCATGACTACTTCTCTTAAATCCCAAAAAGGCCCCAAAAATATGCTTCGAAAATGCTCATAATCATAATATTCATATATCTAAAAATCCGTGCATGATATCAAAAATTCGACTATATATTCTTAATTAGGGGACAAAATTTAGTGGGAAATGGGTATTACCCAAATTTTAGAGGACCCATATAGAAAATAATTTTCGTAAAAATTCAATTTTCAATAGCCATCTGCGCCCTGGCCTCGACGCGCTAGGGGCGAGGATCAGTGTTGTAGTTGCCTGCGCGATGGGCCCGCATCGCAAACCTGGAGTGCACTAGTGTATGGTTTCCATTGGTTTTTAATTTCTTCCCAAGGGCCTTGGGGTCCTATCCCCAGGTCCACTTATGCATGGATATACCTATACTTAGCCATTTTAAAACTCTATATCACTCAAGACTCTGTCAAAAGCCTCTCCAAGACTTAACCAAATATTTCGTCTAAATTCAAGTGTCTCAAGCTTAACTCCAGATGTCAAGAACTTCATTCAAGATTCAAGTCTCATTTAAGTCTACATCAAGAAAACCAAATTTTAAGGTATGTGGGTTTCATCCATTGGGTCTTTCACCTATGGAGACCAACCTCCATTTCTATGAAAATTGCATGGTTTAATTATCTATGGGTATATTCTATTACGGATTATGAGTATAAACTAAGGGTTTTATAAAAGATTGATTTATTATACATGACTATATATTTTAAGCTTGCACTGCGAATGGGTTTTGTCTATTGAGATATCCATGTTTTAAGCTATAAAACTCTGATCTATTATGAGATTTGATAATGAATTTCAAGGTATTCTATATGAGGGTTTTACTATATGTTGGTGGATTGATTTGCATTGAGTTTTTGCATATTATTAGACTCTTCAATTGCATGATTTTGAATAAGCATTACATACCCACCAAGTGATTGATAAAATGTCTTTTCAATGATTCTTAATGTTATTGGTGATCTATTGCATGATTGAAGAGTCAAATGACTTTATGATGATTTTGGGCTTTAAAAAATGTATTGAATTCATAAAAATGTCTGTGATGTTGTAAATGTCGGATTACGCCCTTTTCAAAGATTTTACCTCTTGTGGGCCTTTGATGTTAATTCAAGGGTAATGGTTGATGATGATCTATTTTTATGTTTTAAAGTTAGGCTCACCATTACTAGTCAAGGATGTTTTAGAGCTACTCATGTAATGTTTCCATGTTTCTGACAAATAGCTAAAGTGTGATTGTTTCAATTATTCCGTGGGATTAGGCTTAGCACCGATGGAAGGAGGGTTCCCTCTCTTTCCTCAAACTATGTACTAAAATAGTAGTACACTTTACCCTTGCTTTACTAGTGGATCCATTTAGTGCACTTTCTCTTCAAATTCTTCCCAAAATGGGGTAGGCTCCCATAAGGCAAAGTTATTCATGAAATCCTTCCCGAAATGGGACAGGTCCCTATAAGGGGCGTTACTTCTCTGAAATGGTACAGGCTCCTGTAAGGTGATGTATGGTTTATCTTGGCAAGTAGACCACCTCTTTACCGATTAGGGGTAATCATCGAGATTCCATGTTGTAGCTCGCTTGGTCTTATTCTTTGTTGGTTGAGGTCTCTTCCCACATATGTATTATGTTCTATGCAAGTTGGATGATTTATAAGTATGTTTTATTTCAAGCATTGATCATTCATGCTATATTTAAATTATGCTATCTATTGACTATGATTATGCATTTTGACTATATTGGCTTATGTCTTGTTGTATTGCATCCTATATACTTTGTACATTTAAACGTACTAATGTATACTTTATATCTACATGATATCACCATGTAGGTATCGGAGCTCCTCTTGATCATCCTCCATGTGGCTAGTGAGATTCTACGAAGATAAGTTTTTGTGAGTCCTCATGTTCGAGGACACTATCTACTTTCCCTTTCTATTCGTAAGACTTCTTTATGTTGAATATTTGGAGGGTGAGCCCAAAAAGTATCTTGGTCCCCGCTCAATTCTATGTTTAGAGGTGTTAGAATATTATGATGTATTATGCTATAAGCTTGACTCTTTATGTTTTACAATTATCAAAGACTTCCCTTAGTCCCATTTTCCCTATTTATTATCTTTTGTTGTTGTTTACTTTGCTTTCGCGACCAAGGATGTGTGATTGATATGCTAAGAGGCTCGTTTGGGTCCCTTCGGGTTCCCATTCATCATGCCACTTCTAGGCCCTAGGCTTGGGTTGTAACATAGAATCATAAGTAGAAATTGTAGGAGTAGCTCGAACATTAGGAACCACCAAGTAAGAATTGTCCTTTCATCTTGGGAACCTTTCTAAAACATATTTTGGGGCAATTGTCAACATGCTTATATCTTTGACAAACTTAACTTTAAAGCTTTTCTTAAATGCCCTAATTATATCTGTAAATCATATGAAGCTTTACTTCAAAACTAGGTGGGCTAGGCTTTTTAAATGGAACAATCATAAATCGTATAAGACATAAAGAAATTTCTCTTTTAAGGACCATCAAAAATGCCCAACCTTTATGAACATCGAGACCCATCATAGAGTCATCATCAATAGTTCAAACATGCATATATACTTAGTAAAATGGTTGTAAGATATAGCAGAATTTAATAATATAAATATCATAAAATCATCATAAGCATGTATATTAACTTAAAGAAAAGGTAAAATACTTAAAAAGGAACTTTATGGTGAAAGGATACCATAAATCTACTCACATACCTTGGGGAATCTTGGGGAAAATGAACTTGAACTATGAAAAAGAAACCTTGGAACCTTGGCCTTGCCCTAGCTTCTTCTTGGGAGTATTTGCCTTAGAGAATTTTGTGAATTGAAAGACTGAAGGAAAGAGTAGGCTCTTATGGCTTTATGGAAGTTTACCCATTGCCCTAATTCCCTTGTTTAATCTTATCTCTCATTGTCATTTTAATTGCTTTCGCGACTAAGAATTTGTAATGATATGCTTTTGAGGCTTGTTTGGAGTTCCTTTGGGTTCCCCATTTGCTGGTCACATCTAGGACCTGGGCTTGGATCGTGACAACAGTGGTATTAGAGCACTAGGTTATTAGATTCTCAGAGTCCAATATACCACATTAATTAGAGCCTTATTTATGGTTGTGTTGTGCACCACAACTATGAGTAGTAGGCTATGACACATTTTAGGAAATATTTCACTTCTTCATGTTCTAAGTCGTGCGATAGAGTTGAAGTAAGTTTTTCCCTCCTAACAAATGTCCTTTCCTATTCTAGATCATGACTAACACGAGAAGGAGAAGAACCCTCACACCCGAGGAGCAACAGGCTAATGAAGAACTTGGGGATGCTTTCACTTTGCTTGCACAAGTGGTGGCTAATCAAGCAAACCATGGGGCCCAACCCCTCATATTCCTACACCAGCATCTTGGGTGCAAGATTTCATAAGGATGAATCCCCCAAAATTTCATAGGTCGAAGGTGAGTGAGGACCCTCAAGAGTTTATTGATGAGGACTATAAGATTTTTCCTATCATGGATGTGAGGCCGGAGAATAATGTAAAGTTGGAAGCCTACCAACTTAAAGGGGTAGCACAAATATGGTACAATCAATAGATGGAATAAAAGGGTGTCAATAATGTGGTTCTATGTGAAGAGTTCAAGGCTGATCTTTCTTAATCAGTTTTTCTCTCTTGAGCTTAGGGAAGCCCAATTGGTGGAATTTATGAATTTGAGACAAGTGTCTATGAGTGTGAAGGAGTATGACCTCAAGTACACTCAACTTTCGATGTTAGCTCCTCACTTGGTTGCCGACCAAGGTTGAGAATGAACTTGTTCATGATGAGTATGTCTGACTTAGTGAGTGAAGAATACCGGTCTGCCATGTTGATTAGTGACATGGAATTTTCACGTTTGATGACCTACGCCGAACAAATGGAAGAGGAGAAATTGAGGATGTGGAGGGGTCATGAGGCCAAGAGGGCTCGTTTTGAGGGTATGATCGAAAAGAGTGGTCGGTTCCATCGAGGCCAAGGGTCCTCTAATGCATTTCAAAAGAGGGTTGGTAATTACTTTCCAAGGGCCCAAGGTGTTAGGAGTATGGCTCCTAGTAATGTGTATTCGAAGTATGGTAAGGGTCATGGTGGCCCAAGCTTAAGGAATATTGGTGCTTGTTATGGTTATCGAGAAATGGGGAATAAGGCGATAGATTGCCCTCACAATCGCAACAAAGGTAAGGAGGTTTGTTCACAAGGTGCTAATGCGGTTCCTTTGGGGAGAGGTGGCCGACAAAATGGTGCCCCAAGGCACAATCGGTTCTATGATTTGCATGGGAGGCTAATGTTGTTACCAATATGTTAAAAAAATTTGACTTTAGATGTGTATGCATTGATTAATCTAGGTGACACTCTTTCTTTTGTTACCCCTTTTGTTGCCAAAAAGTTCCTTGTTGAGCTCGAATTATTGCATGAGTCATATGAGGTGTGTATTCCTATTGGTGTATTTATTATTGCTAGGAAAGTCTATAGAAGTAGTCCTATTTGCATCTTGCAAAAAATGTTCCCTTGTGATCTTGTTGAGTTGGAGATGGTTGATTTTGGTGTCATTCTTGGGATGTATTGGTTGCACGCATACTATGCCTCTATTAATTATGAAACCCATAGGGTCAAATTCCAATTCTTAAATGAACCTGTCCTTGAGTGGGAGAGTCATGATGTGGTGGTCAAGGTAGCTTCAACTCTTGCATTAAGGCCCATAAATTGATCTTTAAGGGGTGTCTTTATATCTTGTGAGAGTTAGGGATGTGGAGTCCAAAGTCCTTCCAATAGAGTCGGTTCCGGTTGTAAATGAGTTTCTTGATGTCTTCTCAAATAACCTTCTTGGTGTTCCTCCCGAAAGGGAAATAGATATTCGTATAGATTTCTTTCCCAATACTTAACCCATTTATATTCCCCCTTACCATATAACCCCGGCGGAGTTGAAGGAGTTGAAGGAACAATTAATGAACTTGTTGGATAAGGGATTTCTTAGGCCTAGACAATCAGCTTAGGGTGCACCGGTGTTGTTTGTGAAAAAGAAAGATGGGTCCCTTAGGATATGTATTGATACCAGCAACTTAATAGGGCCACCATCAAGAATAGGTATCCTCTTCCAAGGTTGATGATTTGTTTAACCAATTGCAAGGGGCTAGTTTTTTCTCTAAGATTGATCTTCAATCCGAGTATCATCAAGTGAAACTGATGGAGTGTGGCATTCCCAAGATGGCCTTCCAGAATAGATATGGGCATTATGAGTTTTTTGTGATGTCTTTTGGGTTGACCAATGCACCGGCCATCTTCATGGACCTTATGAATAAGGTCTTCAAACCCTACCTTGATTCATTTTTTGTCGTATTCATTGATGATATTTTGATCTATTCTCATGGTGAGGAGGAGCATAAGGCTCATTTGAGGTTTGTGTTGTAAGGATTGAGGGAGGAGAGGCTATATGCAAAATATGAAAAGTGTGAATTTTGGTTGAAGTAAGTTGCCTTCCAAGGACATATGGTGTCGGGGGATGGCATTAAGATTGATCCTAAGAAGACCAATGTGATTAAAAATTAAACTAGACTGTTGACCCCGTTAGAAAGTAGGAGTTTCTTTAGCATAACAGGGTATTATCAGAGATTCGCGAATGGGTTCTCTTCTATTGCTTCCCCTATGACAAAATTGACTCATAAGAAGGCCAAGTTTTTATGGACCAACGAGTGTAAGAGGAGCTTCCAAACCCTGAAAGATAAGCTTGTGTCCACTCCTATATTATCACTATCGGATGGACTAGAGGGATTTGTTTTGTATTTTGATGCTTTTAGTGTTAGGTTGCGTTGGGTTCTAATGCAAAATCGTAAGTTCATAGCCTATGCTTCTAGGAAACTTAAGGTGCATGAAAAGAACTACCCTACCCATGATCTTGAGCTAGCCACCATGGTATTTGCACTAAAGATTTGGCATCATTACTTGTATGGGGTGCATGTTGATGTTTTCACCGATCTTATGAGCCTCCAATATGTCTTCACTCAAAAAGATTTTAACTTGAGGGAAAGGAGATGGTTAGAACTTCTTAAGGACTATGATATGAGTGTACATTATAATCTGGGTAAGGTTAATGTGGTTGTGGATGCATTGAGTAGGGTGTCCATGGGTAGCCTAGCTCATGTTGATAGTGGTGATACGGAGGTGGCTAGGGAGGTCCATTGTTTGGCTAGATTGGGAGTTAGGTTGGGGGAAGTGGATAATGGTGGTGGTGTTATTGTTGATGTTTCTAGATCTTTATTGGTTGAGGAGGTGAAAGTTAAGCAAGATCTTGATCCCTCCTTACTAGAATTGAAGACCTTGATTGGTGATGGGAAGGTGGAAGTTTTCTCCCAAGGGGGAGATGGTACACTTAGATACCAAAGTAGGTGGTTTGTGCCTTGTGTTGATAGTTTGAGAGAGAGAATTCATGATGAGGCTCACGATTCTTCCTATTCTATTCACTTCGGTTCTACTAAAATGTATAGGGATTTGAGAGAGGTGTATTGGTGGGGCGGCATAAAGAAAGATACTACAACATTTGTGTCTGGTAGCCATAGTTTTCAACGAGTCAAAGCCAAACATCAAAAGTTGGGTGGCCTAACCCAAGACATAGAGGTTCCCACTTGGAAGTGGGAAGAGATTAATATGGACTTTGTAGTTGGGTTGACCAGGACTAGGAAGGGTTTTGATTCCAATTGGGTTGTGGTTGATAGTATGATGAAATCAGCTCACTTTCTACCAGGTAAGACCACATATAGGGCTGGAGAGTATGCTAGGTTGTATATCCATGACCTAGTGAGATTGCATGGGGCTCCTCTATCCATCATAATGGATCATGGAGCTCAATTTACTCCACATTTTTGGAGGTCTTTCCAAAGGGGTCTTGGTACAAAGGTTAAACTTAGTCCGGGCTTCAACCCTTAAATGGATAATCAAGCCGAAAGGACCATCCAAACCCTTGAGGATATACTTAGAGCTTGTGTATTGGAACTCAAGGTTAGTTGGGATGATCATCTTCTGTTGACTGAGTTTGCCTACAACAGTAGCTATCCTTCTAGCATCGGCATGGCTTCTTTTGAGGAACTTTATGGTAGACGTTGTACATCACCGATTGGGTAGTTTGCTAATAGTGAGGTGGCTATGTTGGGACCAGACCTGGATATGGAGGCCCTTGAGAAGGTTAGGATTATTAGAGAAAGGTTAAAGATAGCCCAAAGTCGCCAAAAGTCCTATGCCGATGTGAGGAGAAGGGATCTTGAATTCAAAGTGGGTGATTGAGTTTATTTGATGGTATCAACCATGAAGGGTGTGGTTCACTTTGGTAATAAGAGCAAGTTAAGCCCAAGATATGTGGGACCTTATAAGGTAATGAGGAGAATTGGCGAGGTAGCTTACGAGTTAGATTTGCCTAGAGAAATGGAATTGATTCATCTGGCATTTCATGTGTCTCTGTTGAGAAAGTGTGTGGGTGATCCTAATGCTATTGTGATCCTTGATGTTATGGATGTTGTGGAGGATAACTTGACTTATAAAGAGGTTCCGGTGTAAATTTTGGATAGGCAAGTGAAGAGATTGAGGAACAAGGATGTGGCTTTCGTTAAGGTGCTTTAGAGGAATCAATAAGTTGAAAGTGGTACTTGGGAGGCCGAAATGGACATGAAAAAATGATATCCTTATATTTTCCACTCCACTCAAGCCTAAGGTATCACTCTAAGTCCCCTATGTGATTTCAAGTAAAAGTTCAGCCCATGACATATGCATACATTCATGTTTAAATTGGCAAGTTCATTATGATTTTACACTAATGATGAGATTTTTGAAATGATGTTTAAGTGCATTGTTGCATCCTTATATGGGCTGAATTTTCCATGTTTGTGTCTCTCATATATGTTTTTGACATTCAGGGACAAATATTCCCATGGGGGATATATTAAAACGACCCAAAAAAGTGACTCGAATGTGCCCGAAATCGTAATTTTCATATATCTAAAAATCCGTACGTGATATCAAAAATCTGACTTCATATTCTTGTTCAGGGATCAAATTGAGTAGAGAATGGATCTAACCCCGATTTAAGATCAATCACATAAAAATTTTGAAATCGTAAAATGCAATTTCCATAGAGGTTTTCGCGCCCCTGGCGTGACGCGCCAATGGCGCACTTCTGTGTATTTTTTTGTCAAGTTTTGACTTCGGTCCAAGGCTTTTATGTCTTGGACCTATGTGTTCCCAAATGTGAAAATACCTATACTTAGCCATTTTTCACCCTCATATCATTCTAAACATTTCCCAGTACTCTTTAAGACACTTAGTCAAATATTCTACTCCTAAACTCAAGTCTCAAAACTCATCCGGATCTAAGGATTTCCTCTAAAGCTTCAAGTCTCCATCTCCAATCTTCATCAAGTTCATCTCTAAAGCTAAGGTATGTGGGTTTATTTCTTGGTTTTTTCACCCATAATGCCCAAGCTTCCTTTTCTTAAAAATTGCATGATTTAAAGTGGATTTATTAATGGGTCTTACTTATTATGAAATTCACTACACACTATGTTAGGGTCTATGAAATTATGACTGTTTTACTATGTTTTGGGCTATGAATCTAAGATCTAATGTCAGATTTAATGAAGGGTTTTGATGTATATTGCTTGAGGATGTTACAAAGTATCTATTGATGGTTCTAATTTGAATTTTCTAGCATAATAACACTCTTGAATTGCATAGTGTTACACTAGCACTACACATACTCTAAATGTTTGATAAAGTGTCCAGTTATGGTTTCTTAAGGAATTAAAGGTCCTATGCATGTTTTATGAGTTGAATAACTATATGATGCTGAAATGATGATGGTGTGATAATGAAATGATGATGAAAGGGAATGTATGTATATGATGATGAAAGGAGTATGTGTGTGTATATATATATATATATGTGTATATATATGTGTATATATATATGTATATATATATATATATATATGACATTATCTCTATAGTGTTGGGGATGACCAAACCTAGCTCGGGGGGTTGTAGTCCTGGGTAACCTTGTTGGGGGATTGGTACCTCGATTGCCTAGCTCGGGGGTTGTAGGCCCGGTTAACCTTGTTGGGGGTTAGTGATGATGTTCACGTTACAATAAGAAAGTGGTCGTTATCAGCAATTAATCTAATCGAAGGTTAGGGTCGAATAAACGGGAAATACTGGGCTTGACTATAAGACTTCACTACTAATCATTTCAAATATTGATAACTTAAATATCTAAATGGGGGGGGGGGTTTGTGATTGAAAAACAAAGTAAAATAAACACTAAACTATGATGCAAGGAAACACTCAATTTTAGGGACAACTTGGGAATTGTGTTCCCTATGGTTTGTTGACTCAATTACCCTAGATAACATAAATACAATTGGAGATTTGCATGCCAAACGGTAACTTAAGTTCTTCTAGCCATCTTGTGAAGGTGAAGATCGAATTTCACCATGGAGCTTGGTTGGCCACCATGGCGTGCCAACTAACCTTTACTTATTATCCCAGTCAACCTCCCTTGGTCAGGCTTGGTTGACTAGTCCAGAATACATCAATCGAATCCTGTCATCTACTTCCCCTTTCCTATTTATCTCTACCTTTGTCGGGATCCTGATAATAGGCGGGGTTTGGTGTTGGTCACCACCAAACAACAATCATAATGAAGGAACATAGACAATACATGCAAAAATCCAATCATAGATATGCAATAAACCTAGGTTATTTCAAGTTAACTACTCATGGTTCCCACAACCCCAAGTTGTGGGTGCTTAGCTACTCATGGCTAAGGCAAACTAAATAAGAATTCAAACATAAAATGTAGTTGAGGGTTTTACCAAGAATAATAAATAGTGTAGATACAACAAGTTGCAAACCTAAAGCTTGATAGATTGATAATAAGCACAAAGCAAGGTTTACAATCCCCAAAATTGGGTTTTCCAAGAGAAAAAGATTTGTTGCTGATTGTTTATCAAAGTACAGTCTACTATTCCAGCTCCAAGGTTATTCTTCACTGATTCGGAACTTCCTAGAGAAGCCAAGGCCTATTTTTAGCTTCATAAATCTGGTATGGAAAGCTTTAGGAGGAGAAAGTTGAAAAGAATTAAATAGCCTCCTTGAATCATTTTGATCCAATTGCTTTTCCTGATCTTCTCATAGGATATGTCTTGGTTTAGTCATAGCTTCTTAGAAGATCTAGGTGTAGTCGTAGGGTTATTGTGTTAGGGGAGAGTCTCCCTTATTTAATGCTTTCCTAGTATTTTTTATTGAGAGGAGTCCTCTCATAGGTACTTAGATGCGAGGTTAGTTTTCCTTTTAGTATTAAGGATGAGTTGGCCGACCTTAGATGGTGGCCGATTTATGAACCACCATAGGACGGAGGTAAGGTTTTTATGTCCCCCTCCATTGTACTTTTGCTTGTTTTTCCTATTTATAATAAAGCATGGGGGTGTTGCTCAACCCCTAACTATCCAAAGGAGTGCGGATCCTTTGGCATAGGTCTGTTCCCTATAAAAACAAAAGAGAAAAAGATAATCTAAGCCAAAAACCTAAGAGTTTTCTTGAGAGAATATTCAAAGTTGATAAAACCTTCTCTGGTTTGAATCCTACTTTTTAAAATCCTAAAATAAATTATATATAGTGTTTACAAAATAACCCAAAAAATTACTCAGAAAAGATAGTTGGCAGCTGGTACACCTCCCAGGTACGACTCGTAGGATGGCATACGAGTCATAATTGGGGTCTCGTATCAGGATCTTGGCATCTTGGTCTCAGCTGGTATGACCAACTGGTACAAATCATTGGTTGATATAGGCCTTCAGTTTTTGGGTCAATATTTTGGCTCTCTGATTCTTGCTACAAATCCACCTATATGAGTCATAGTGAGACTTACGACTCGTAGGATGGCATCATAGGGGTGACCTCCACTTAACAAATTTCTGATTTTTGGTCTTTGTTTCTCACTATGACACACCTTACGACTTGTAGCTTGGCTAAACTCATAGGTGAGCTCGTATGTGCTATTATTCAGCAAAATTTGCAAATTTTCTTCGAAATCACACCAACCTAACTTTTCTGCAAAAACAACACAGAAACACATAAAAATCATAAAAAGTCACATTAAGAACTCATAAAATCCCTTGTTTTGGGCATCAAATGTGTTGTATTTTTATAGTACATGAACACCCTTAACTTAGAATTGTTGCTTGTCCTCAAGCAATGACTAAATGTACACAGAAAATGAGAAATACATAGTAGTTACACCAATGGCATATACATCATTCACTCTAATCCAGGTAGCTAACTATCATTTTTAAAATCAGATTGCAGAGTTACTGAGCATAATAAAAAGTGATGATTAATCTAGCAATCCAACTATGATAAGCCAAGGAGCATCAACCATCCACAATCACTGGTACAACCATATGCTAATCAAGTAGTGCAAATGCCCTCACAGAAAAGAAGTTTCTCTTACTCATTCAAGAAGCATCTAGAATTCAGGGACTAAGGAAGCATTCTCACTATCACAATTGAAATTCATGCATACTAACTAACACCATAGGCTTTTCTCTATACTCATCTTTTGGCTTGGTGATAAAGAGGATTTGGATCACTTTAGGACTTATAGCCTTGTAACATGGGTTCAGGGGGCTTTGTTACGGCAGTTTAGGCAAGTAATGAATAAAAGTTATTCTTGAACAATGTTTACAAACACTTTTTGCTTTCATAACCCAACCTTTTTTAATAAATCCATCCTCATTCTCCTCTTTTAAACTTTTTGTTGAGTGCTTTCTTTCTATTTTCAGTTGTGCCTTATTTCTAAACTCAATTCTTGCTACTTTTTCTCAATTCAAGGCATTTTTCTTTTCTATTTCTTCAATCGACTCATGTTTTTTTATTTGTTACTTTATTTCGCAACTAACCACCTCATTGTTATTACTTTACCACAATATGGGCCACCCTTAACTTAGGCTTTTAGCCTGAGGTCAAGTATATAATATTTGTTCCACAAACAAGGGCCACAACTTGTAGCTACCCTCAACTTAGGCTTTTAGCCTCAATGAAGGTTCACATGTCCAAGGATAGACCAGGGTCAATATGAAGGTATTTCATCAAACAAGGTTAGGCTAGCAAGGTGTCAAGAAAGAATGATTACATGAGAAGCTCAAAAATTTGGAACAAGGGATTCACTCACTCATTTGGTGGGTCATTTAGGATAAAAGTGGGTTCACTCAAAGAATAAAGTCCTAAGATCCTTTCAATATCAACCACATCACCAAACCGCCTAACATCCTTTCTATATCAACCACATCACCAAACCAATCTTAGAGTACTAAAGCAAGTTTTGAGTCCATACAAGATACATGAATGCAACAAAATAAGCTCACAACACACATGGAATTGCACACACAATCAAATAGAGACTCGTAGGTCATGCTTCAAGCCTCAACATACCTTTACCTTGTCAGAACAAACATCACCAGATTATCACAATGCAATCCCAAAAAATTTGAAGGTACCCAATTTTTCAAATCATAAAGAAAAACATTGAAAGACTATATGAATGCCAACAGATAATGCTACTATGAATTTACACATTATCTATACTACCTAAACATGCTATTTGAATAGAAAAATAAACATCCACAAGGAAAAAGAATCACGACAAAAAAACCTTGGGATCAAAAATAGGGGAAGTTATGGACTTGAGGCTACTCAGACTTCATATTAATCCATAACTTCCCATACCGCACAAAATAGGATACTTTTTCCTCAAATAAAAATATATGGAAAAGGTGCAAGGGGCATACCTTGGGTTGTCTCTGAGGAAGCGCCTGATTTATTATCGCGGCACGATAGGAAGCTTTTGTGTTCATGCTTCATCAAGATCCCAATCTTCCACTGTCTTGATTTCTTCCATGTTACCTATGTACCTTTCGACCCTCTGACCAATCTAAAGGGCACCATCTACTTAGATCTGAGTTTTCCAAGAACCCACCTCAACCTGGAGTTGTAGAGCAATACCATGTCTCCCAGAGCAAATTGGTGATCTTTAATTTTGCAATCATGCTGAACTTTCATTCATTGCTTCTACAAGGCGGGGCTCTCATATGCATGCAGTCTAAATTCGTCAAGATTATTCACTTACATCAACCAAAAGTTGTAGCTTCTCAAATGCCGCTAATGCCTTGTGTTCAAGTTCAACCGGCAGGTGACAGGCCTTCCAAAACACCAATTGATAAGGGGACATTTCGATAGGAGTTTTGAAGGCAGTCCGATAGGCCCATAAAGCATCATCCAACTTCCTTGACCAATAATTGTAATTCACATTCGCCATTTTGGATAAGATTTGCTTTATTTGCCTATTTGATACTTCCACTTGCCCAATGGTTTGGGGATGATACAAGTTTGCCACTCGGTGCTTCATACCATATCCTTCAAGTAGAGCTTTGAATAGTTAGTTGCAAAAATGAGAACCTCCATTACTGATAATTGCCCGAGGTGTATCGAACCTAGAAAAAATATTTCTTTAGAGAAACCCAATAACACTCTTACCCTCATTGTTCGGTAGAGTTATGGCCTCCACCCACTTAGAGACATAATAAACTGCAACCAGGATATACTTGTTACTATGAGATCTAACAAAAGGTCCCATAAAATCAATGCCCTAAATATCAAATAGTTCTATGACCAAATTAGGATTTAGAGAAAGTTCATGCCTTCGCTCTGCCCTCTCTTTGGGATCTATCACAAGACTTTACATAATTATAGGCGTCTTGATGTATACACGACCAATAGTAGCCACACTAGAACATTTTGTAAGCCGTTCGAGCTCTACTATGATGGCTACCCACCAACGAATAGTGGCATGCTTCAAGAATGCTCATCATTTCCACTTCTGGAACACATCTACAGATGATCCCATCCATGAAAATGTGAAATAAATATGGCTCATCCCAGAAGAACTTCTTTACATTATGCATAAACTTGTGATGCTGTTTGGGCTACATCTTATATGCTCCTCTCATAGTCTATGCCTTCCGTTTTTGGTCTAACATTTTGGCTCTCTGATTCCTGCTGTGAGTCCATCTATATAAGTTGTAGTGAGATTTATGACTCATAGGGTGGCCTCGTAAGAGTGACCTCCACTTAGCACATTTTTTATTTTTGATCTCTATTTCGTGCTATGACACACCCTATGACTCGTACCGTGGGCTATAACTCATAGCTTGGGCTATGACTCGTAGGTGAGCTTATATGTCCTACGATTCAGAAAAATCTACAACTTTACTTCAAAATCATGCCAACCTATCTTTTCTGCAAAGATAACACAGAAACACATAAAAACCATAAAAAGTCGCATTAAGAACTCACAAAACCCCTTGTTTTGGGCATCAAATGTGCTGTATTTTGACTGCACATCAATTAGTACTTATCAACCTTGTTGGGGGTTTATACCCAGGGGGTTTATACTCCATCAACATTATTAGTAGGTTTGTACTCCATCAACCTTATGAAGGGGTTCATAACTTATGTGCCTCTCCAAGGCGGTGGTAGGCCTTGGATTGCACTAAGAATGGTCACTCCTTACAATTATTTTATGATCTATATAAGCATGATTTATTACGAGCATCTTCCATGCATGCCATATTGCCATATGTACCCATTGCCTATACTTATGAATTTTGATTATGCTACTATCTCTTGCTATATTGCATCCTACATACTTAGTATATTCAAGTGCACTAACATATACTCTATGTGTACATAATATCACCATGTAGGGATCATTCTCCTCCTCCACGTGGCTAGTACGATTGACTCTCAAGCTTGTGATGAGACCTTCTTTCCGAGGACGTTGCTTACGATCTCTTTCTATGTAACTAAGACTACTACCTTTCTTTTATTTATGTATTGACTATGAGGGTGAGCCCGATTATTGTCGTGGCCCCCGCTCTTATTTATGTAGTAGAGGTGTTGTTGATCATGTTATGTATCCATGCTATAAGCCTTGACTCTCTTGTTTCTTGTTGTTATTATATGGAATTTTAGCCTTAGCCCCAATTCCCTTATTTATGTTTATCTCGCATTGTCATTTTAATTGCTTCCGCGACCAAGGATGTGTAATAATATGCTATGAGGCTTGTATGGGGTTCCTTTAGGTTCCCCATTCGCTGGTTACATCTAGGCCTTGGGCTTGGATTGTGACAAAATTGTTCCTTATTAGAACTATCAAATTCAACCTACAAAGCCCTACTTATGGGATGTACATCAATCCTCAAAGTGTAGGTCCCTTTTGTCTAGCAACGCATCTAAAATTCCTGAAAACCAACTTTGCTAGGCCCAAAACCATGAAAACTTGTTACGGGCCATGGTTGGACTCAAAGAATCCTTCTACACAGCCATTTTTCTTAATTTTCTAGGTCTTATTCAAAAACCACACTACGGGCCGTATCCTGTTTCATGGGCCTTCTGGTAACACATAGGTCACTTTCTAACAAACTCCAAATTTCCTTCATGTATGATAGTCTCATGTACAACCCTGCATGTGGACCATGATGTATCCTATGGGCTGTCACTTTTTCTGTGGGCTATTCCACACTTGGAAACTTTTTCCCTTCTTGAAGTCTCATATATAAGGACCAACCTTATAGTTCGTAAGTACTCTTACAGGCCATAAGTTGCCCTCATGAACCAGACTTCAGGTCATTTTTAGGCCAAGTTTTTTGTACTCAAGGATCCAAAACTGGGGTCATTACATTATCTCCCCCTTGGGAACATTCATCCCAAATGTTCTTAAAGGCAAGCTCTAAGGAGTAAACTAAAAGCTAATAACCCAGCATTCATGTGAAAAAACAAGTTAAATATCATTCCTCAAAAAGTTTAGATTTCATACTTGAAATATATTCAAAACTATCCATAAACATCAAAATAATTGCAATATTTCATGAAAAGCTATAATGCATGGAACACCCTCAACTTGTTTTTTTCGCTAAAGCGCTTTGATAGATGCAACTTCCTTGTTCCTTAGCTTTTCACTTGCCGGTCTAGGATTTCAATCAATACCTCTTCATAACTAAAATACTCTTCAATGTTCACATTGTGCAAAGGAACTATGGAGCTTCGGTCACCTATGAATTTCCTCAACATCGACACATGGAAGACTGGATAAGTAAAATGCAACTCATTGGGTAGTTTCAACTCATATGCCACTTTTCCCACTCTTCTTAGCAACAAATAGGGCCCCACATACCTAGGGCTCAACTTTCCTTTCTTACCGAACTGAATCACAACTTTCATCAGAGATACCTTTAGGTAGACCTAATCACCTACTTGGAACTCAAGTTCCCTTCTATTCACATCAGAATATGTCTTTTGTCGGCTTTGGGCTACTTGTAGTTTTTCCCTTATGCTTTTAATTTTCTCCATAGAATTCATCACTAAGTATGGTCCTATTAATGACACCTCATGGACTTTGAACCACCTAATGGGCAATATTGTCTACCATACGATGCCTCAAATGGTGCTATCCAAATACTTGCATGAAAACTATTGTCGTAGGCAAACTCGATAAGTGGAAAATATTCATTGCAACTCCCCTTAAACTCCAACACACAAGCTCTCAACATGTCTTCCAATGCCTGAATAGTCATTTCAGCTTGCCCATCAGTTTAGGGATGAAAAGCAGTACTCAACTTCATCCTAGCAAATAATCCCTTCTGAAAAAACCTCTAAATGTTAGAAGTGAATTGAACTCCACGATCCGATACGGTGGAAAATGAAATCCTATGTAATATCACTGACTCTCTGATATACAAGTGGGCATACTCCTCGTCACAGATTGTAGTCTTGACTGGTAAGAAATGAGCAAAATTTCTCATGTGGTAAACTATCACCCATATGGAGTCAACATTATTTTTGGTCTTTGGAAACCTAACTATGAACTCTATATTGACCTCTTTCCATTTCCAAGTAGGAATATCAAGGTCTAGTGCTAGACCATTTGACCTTTGGCGTTCAACCATAAGTTGTTGGCAATTTGTACACTGGGATATAAATTGATAACTATCATTCTTCATTCCATTCCACTGATAAATCTCCCTCAAGTCTCTATACATCTTTGTAATGTTAGAATAAACGTAATATGAAGAATTATAGGCTTCTTTCATGATCTAATTCTTCAACTCACCATCATTGTGCACACACAACCTCCCTTGATATCGGAGTACACCATCTCCCCCTTGTGAGAAAACTTTTATCTTTCCATCTTTTACTAAGGTTTTCAACTCAACCAAGGAGGGGTCAATGTCTTGCTTAGCCTTAGCATCATTAACCAAAGAAAATATAGACCCATGAAGAACCATTGCACCACCACTTATAGACTCACTTAATTTCACTCCCAGTCTAGCTAACCTATAGACGTCCTTGGCTAACTCCCCTTTTCTATCATCTTCAAGGTGAAACACACTACCCATGGAAATTCTACTAAGGGTATCAACTACTATATTGGCCTTTCTGGGGTGATACTTCACACTTATGTCATAATCTTTGAGTAGTTCAAACCAACTCCATTGCCTGAAATTGAGATCCATTTGAGTGAACATATGTTGGAGACTCTTGTGGTCAGTGAAGATGTCAACATGAACTTTATACAAGTAATGTCGGCAGATCTTCAAGAGAAACACCATCACAGTATGCTCAAGATTTTGAGTCGGGTTATTCCTCTCATGCACTTTCAACAGCTTTGAAGCATAGGCAATCACTTTACAATTTTGCATTAACACACAACCCAACCCAATCCTTGATGCATAACACTACATAACGAACACATCATTGCCTTCTGGTAATGTCAATTAGAGTTAAAGTCAATCGATCCTTCAGAGTTTGGAAACTCTTCTCACATTCATCTGTCTAAAGAAACTTAGCTTTCATTTGAGTTAACTTGGTAAGTGAGGACGAAATAGTTGAGAAATCTTGCACAAACCCTCTATAGTATTCAGCTAGACCCAAGAAACTCCTTATGTCAATAGGGGTCAATGACCTTGGCCAGTTTCTCACTACATTAATCTTCTTAAGATCAACCTTGATACCCTTACTAGACACTACATTGCAAAGGAAGACAACCTCGTCTAGCCAAAACCCGCATTTGTCAAACTTTGCATAACGCTTCTACTCTATAAGGATTTGCAATACTACCCTCAAGTATTCCATATAAACTTGCTCACCTCGGGAGTAGATAAGGATGGCATCAATAAACATAACAATGAACATGTCGAGATATGGCTTGAACACCCTATTAATGAAGTCCATAAATATCGGTGGTGCATTAGTGAGGCAAAATGTCATCACCATAAACTCAAAGTGACCATATCTAGTCTGGAATGGTGTCTTAGGGATATCACTTTCTGTCACCCTTAATTGGTGATAGTCAAATCTTAAGTCAACTTTGGAGAAACTAGTAGACCCTTGCAATTGATGAAACAAATTATCTATTCTTGGAAGTGGAGACTTATACTTGATGGTGACCTTATTGAGTTATTGGTAACCAATACACATGTAGAGCGACCTATCCTTCTTTGTTACAAATAATACTAGGGCACCCTATGAACATTGGCTAGGTCTAATGAAACCCTTCTCTAACAAATCCTTCAATTGCTCTTTTAACTACTTCAACTCTACGAGAGCTATTCTATAAGAAGGGATTGAGATAGGCTGAGTATCGGGTAAGAGGTCTATACCAAAATATATTTCCTTTTAAAGAGGAATATTTGTTAACTTATTCGGAAAGACATCAAGAAAATTATTTACAACAGGGACTGACTCAAGAGAAGGAACTTTGGAAGTGACATCTTTGACTCTTACTAAATAGTAGATGTACTCCTTGGAAATCATTTTGTGAGCCTTTATGAAAGAAATGAACCGACCCACACATGAAGAGTTACTACCCTCAAATTCAAAAATTGAGTCATTAGGAAATTGAAATTTGATCATATGGGTTCTATAATCAATGAAAGCATAGGAAGCATGCGACCAATCCCTCCTAAGAATCATATCAAAGTCTACCATGGAATGCTTAATTAAGTAACATGGAATCACTTTATCCAAGACAAAAATGGATAAACTTCTATAGACTCTTGGGGTTATGATGGACTCACCTATGGGGTTACATAACTCATTTGGCTCATGGAGGACGTCCAGACATACATGAAACGTATAAGCAAGGAATAGGGTTACAAATGATAAATTTTCTCCAAGATCTAAAAGTGAATATGTATCATAATAAAAAATTCTTAGTATACTGGTGACCACATTCAGAGCTTATTTGACCTCTTGGCGACCATGAAGAGCATATAATCGGTTGGTCTATTGGGCATCTTGGTCTTGAAACTTTTGGGCTTGTGTCCTTATGTCTCTATTCCTATAATCCTTGGCGTGGTGGGCGGGCATCCTACAAGTGAAGCAAGCATTTGACCAAGCTAGACATTCTCATTAATGGGGACTTCTACACTTAGGGGATTTTGGGCTTTGGAGCTTGGGAGCAACTCCTTTGTCCTTTGTAGTCCAAGGAAGAGGAGTATCAGTGGATCCTTTCTTACTTTTATTTTGGCCTCCTTGAAATTTGTTACTACTGCCCCTTTGGTGAGAGTGAGTCCCACCTTCAACTTGAGCCCTCTTGGACTCCCTTGCCCTTTCACGAAGCTTCTCCTCTTCAATTTGCTCTGCGTACATCATCAAGTGGGAAATGTCAATCTCCTTGACCAACATAGCCATATTGCATTCCTTAGAGACCAAGTTAGAGATGCTGAAAATAATCTTACTCATTTGAGCCCTCGAATTCGCGACCATTAAGGGAACATACTTTGATGATTTGGTGAATTTGAGGGAATACTCCCTCACACTAATAGTTCCTTGCTTCAAGTTGATTAACTCATGAAACTTTGCCTCCCACAGCTCAATTGGGGAGAACAACTCCAACAAACCACACTTGAATTCCTCCCAACTGATAGGACCCACTCCTTGACCCTTTTATCTACCCATTGTTCATAACAAATCTTGGTGACTCCTTTGATTTGATACATAACCAACTTGGCTTTCTCTTCCGATAAAATGTGTATCACTGCAACTACCTGATAAGCCTCTTCAATGAATTCAATAGGGTCCTTATCCATCTCAAACCTATGGAATTTTGGCAATTTCATCCATATGAAGTCACGTATTCTGGTTCTTGGGTAGGCACACGAGGAAGGTACAACTATCTCTTGTTTGGCTTGATCAGCCAATACTTGGGCTAATAGGGTAAAAGCAGCTCAAGACTCTGATGAGACACTCTATTATATTATCGGTGAGGACAAACTTGGTGTTCAAGAGTGCCTCATTGATGGGGAGCTCTTCGTGGCCATGTGATCTAGAAACAAGAAAAATGCCATTGTTATTTAATGAAAAACCTCATCCAACTCTAAGGACTGCCATGAATAAGCAATAAAGGAAGACTTTTCTAAACCGTCTCATATCCTCTCACTAAAGATAGTGGCGCTCTTCTCAACCTTGAATGATGCTCTATGCTACGGGGTATGCATAGACATCTTAGGAATATTTTACAACCTCATGCTTTAATATCCAACTGAGGGACAAAGTTATTATAAGGTGAATGAGATACCTAAAGGGGCCTCACCCAAGTCATCTTAAGCATCTTAACCATTCATACGCATTTAATAGAAACAATTTGCAGAAAACTAAGGGAGAGGGACTATGGGCTATTTAAGCAATGAAGTAACATTAAAAAACTGATGAAAATAACTAACATCAATTGTTCATAAACATACTAACTACTATATCAATAGATGGGACCGGTAATTATCAATCTCCATCAAGTAGAAAAGAATCAATAATTATGCAACAGAGAAAGTAAAAGCCTTAAAAGGGCTACAAATACATTGTCTCAAAATAATATTAAGATATATGATAGAATAAAAAATGGTAGAGTCCCAAACTAAGGGCTCACCATAAATAAGAAAGCTAGTCTTGGATGTTGAGTGTACTAGCCGTGAGTCGGTGGAGGAGTACCTGTCTTGACATGGTTAAATTAGGCAGGAAAAATATGTGTTAGTAAGTTGGAATGAACTAAATATGTGAGATGCAATAAATGCGTAAAATTGTAATGCCATCATTCATAACATATAAATATGTAATAGATAAATGATACATAAAGTGAGCTTAAGCATGCACAAGAAATATGTCTCAATATGGATAAGAGTCTATGCATGAGAAACAACATGTAAGGAAAACATATCATGGAATCATAACCTGTAAGAGTAGACCTTAACTGACATCTAAGACCATATGAGCTACTACATGGAATACAACATAACTCCCTACTTTGGCATGGGGAGACAACTTGTCGAGTGGAACTCTATGAACTTTACATGCATTATAATATCATAAATAGCCTATGTGGATCAACTAGCCTAGTATGCAAGGGCTCCTATGGTGGGACATAGTTAGTGACATTAAGATTTAACTTTAATAGGTCATGCCTCAACTAACAGGATGAAACCCAATCTCATGTCCACTTGGTGCTAAATCATCCCACATAATTCTTTAGAATACAACTTAAAATCATAAGTAACAATCATAGGAGTATCTCAAACATTAGGAACAACCAAGTGATAATTGTCCTTTCATCTTAGGGACCTTTCTAAAATATCTTTTAGGGCAATTGTCAACATGTTCATATCTTTGAAAATCTTAACTTTAAAGCTCTTCTTTAATGCCTGAATCATATTCATTAATAATATAAAGCTTTGCTAGATAACTAGGTGGACTAGGCTTTTTAAATGGAATCATAAATCGCATAAGACATAAGGAAATTTCTATTTTAAAGACCATAAAAAATAGCCATCCTTTATCAATATCGAGACCCATCATGGAGTCTTTCATCAGTAGTTAAAATATGCATACATACTTAGTAAAATAGTTGTAGGATATCATAAGTAGCATTTAATAACATAAATATCATGAAATCATCATAAGTATGCATATTAACTTAAGAAACATAAAGAAAAGGTAAAAAACTTAAAAAGGATCTTTACGAGTGAAAGGCTCATACATCAACTCACATATATTAGGGAATCTTAGGGGAAATGAACTCGAAGCATTGAAGAAGAAACCTTGGAATCCTTGTTATCCCCTAGCTTGTTCTTGGGAGCCTTTGCCACAGGGAATTTTGGGAATTGAAAGAATGAAGGAAATAGTAGGGTTTTAGGGATTTAAAGATGATTTAGGATCTCTTTTTCATTCACCAAATGACATAGTTTAGGAATAAACTTGACAAAAATGACAATGTCCTTTTTGATCTCTTCTTATTTCTAAGTAGGAATGTCAATGTCTTGTGCTAGGTCGCCTGACCTTTAGTGTTTAAATTTGACCTGTTGGAAATTAGCACATTTGGAAACAAATTGAGCAATGTACTTCTTCATTCTATTCTACCAATAGACCTCTCTTAAGTGTAGTACAAAGATGAATGGAATATGAAGAGATATGAGCTTCTTGCATGATCAATTTCTTCAACTCATCATCATTGGGTATGCATAACCTCTATTGATGTCGAAGTACGCCATCTCCCCTTGTGAGAAAACCTCTATCTTTCTCCCTTTTACCATGCTTTCAGCTTAACCAAGGTAGGATCAAGTTCTTGATTAGCCTTAACTTCTTGATAAAAGGAGATTCGAACCCATAAAGCACCATTACACCACCATTTATGGACTCACTCAATTTCACCCCAATCTAGCCAACGTGTTAACATCTTTTGCCAATACTTTTTCCATCATCTTAAAGATGAAACACACTACCCATGGAAACTCTAGCAAGGGCATCAACTACCACATTGGCCTTTCTATGGTGGTCATAATCTTTGAGTAGTTCGAACACCTCCGTTGCCTGAAATTGAGATCCTTTTGGGTGAAAACATGTTAAAGGCTCTTATGGTTGATGAAGACATCTACATCCAAGTAATGTTGCCAAATCTTCCAGGCAAACACCACCACTATAAGCTTAAGATTATGAGCCAGGTAGTTCTTCTCATGAACTTTTAATTGCCTTGAAGCATAGACGATCACCTTAAAAGTTTTCTTGAACACACAACCCAACCCAATACTTAATGCATCATTATACACTATGAACCCATCATTCCCTTTTGGCAATGTCAATATTGGTGTTGAAGTTAGTCAATCCTTAGAGTTTGAATGCTTTTCTCACACTTGTTCATCCACACAACCTTGGCCTTCTTCTGAGTTAAATTGGTGAGTGGGGACAAAATAGTGGAGAAGTCTTGCACAAACCTTCTATAGTAATTAGCTAGGCCAATGAAACTTCTTATGTTGTTAGGAGTCAATTGACTTGGCTGATTCTTCACCACTTTAGTCATTTTAGGATCAACTGTGATACCCTCACTAGATACCACATGCCCAAAGAAGGTAACCCATCTAGGCAAAACTTGTATTTGTCAAACTTTACGTAAAGTTTTAGCTCTCTTAGGGTTTACAACACCACCGTCAAGTGTTCCATGTGTTATTACTCACCTCGAGATTAGATAATGACTTCATTGATATGAACAATGATGAACATGTCAAGGTAGAACTTTGACACCCTTTTCATGAGGTCCATAAATATCCTCGGTGCATTGGTGAGACCAAATAACATCTTGACAAACTTAAAAAGACCATACCATGTTTGGAATGTCATATTAGGAATGCCACTTTCTCTCACCCCCAGTTGATGATAACTGGATCTCATGTCAACTTTGGAGGAAGTGTGTAATCCCTTTCAATTGATCAAACAAATCACCTATTCTCAGAAGGAAATACTTTTTCTTTATGGACACATTATTAAGTTATCGGTAGCCAATGCACATGTAGAATGAGCCATCCTTCTTTCTTACAAACAAAACTGAGGCACCCCATTGAGACTAGCTAGGTCTTACAAAACCCATCTCCAACAAATCCATCAATTGCTCTTTTAGTTTTTTTTAACTCTACGGGAGCCATTATCTATGGAGGCATTGAGATAGGTTGATTATTAGGTAAGAGGTCTATACCATTTTCCTTTCAGGAGGAATACCAGATAACTCATCTGGAAAGACATTGAGAAACTTATTAACAAGGGGAATCAATTCAAGCGAAGGGACATTAGAAGTGACATCTTTGACCCATACTAAATGATAGATGCATGCCTTGAAAATTATTTTATGGGCCTTTATGAAGGAAATGAACCGACCACTACATGAGGATTTACTATCCTCCCACTCAAAGAACTGGCTCATTTGGAAATTAGAACTTGACCCTATGAGTTGTACAATCAATAAAAGCATAGGATGCTTGCAACTAATCCATCCTAAGAATCAAATTGAAATCTACCATGGTAAGATCAACTCAGTCACAAAAGACCACTTTATGCAAGATGGAGATAGGAAAACTTCTATAGACTCTTCGAGCTACAATGGACTCTCCTATGGGGTTACTTACCTCATAGAGCTCATAGTGGACTTTGGGACATGCATGAAAATTATTAATAAAGAATGGGGTTACAAACAAAAAAATATTTCTCCTAGATCTAAAAGTAAATATGCAACATAAACAAAAACTTTTAACATACTGGTGCTAACATTCAGAGCCTCTTCGACCTCTTCGCTATCGTGAAGAGCATAGA
>DF358420.1:34814-65312 GCA_000787875.1 Solanum virginianum
CTCTTCGCTATCGTGAAGAGCATAGAATTGGTTAGTCCTTTTGGCACCTTGAGCTTGCCCACCTTGGCCTTGGGGCTTTGTGCCACCACTTTTATAATCTCTAGCATGATGGCTTAGCTTCCCACATTTGAAACAAGCATTTGACCCAACTAGACATTCTCCTTTATGGACTTTTCCACACTTAGGGCAACTTGGGCTTTGGGGCTCAAGAGCAATCCCCTTGTCCTTTGTAGTCTGGGGAGAAGGAGTATTGGTGGATCCTTGACTACCTTGATTTTGGCCACCTTGAAACTTGTGACCACCATACCTATGGTGAGACTATCTCTCACTATCAACTTGAGCCCTCTTAGACTCCCTTGCCCTCTCTCTAAGCTTCTCCACTTCAATTTGCTCCATATAGAGCATCAAATAGGAGATGTATATCTCCTTAACTAGTATGGCCGCTTGCATTCCTTGGTGGCCAAATTGGAGATGTTATTGACGAACTTTCTCTTGAGAGCCCTCGAATCAATGATGATAAAAGGAGCATACTTTGATAGCGTGGTGAATTGATAACATACTCCCTTACGCTCATGGTCCCTTGCTTAAAATTGATAAACTCTTAGAACTTTGCAGCCCTTATCTCGATTGGGAACAATCGGTCTAAGAAACCATACTAGAACTCTCCCCAACTGATAGAACCCGCTTATTAGCCCCTCTCATCCACCCATTGTTCGTAACAAATCTTGGTGACCCATTTGAGTTTGTAGGGCACTAACTCATCTTTCTCCTTTGACGGAATGCCCATCACTGCAACTACCCAGTAAGCCTCCTTAATGAAGTCAATAGTGTCCTGATCCATCTTAGACCTATGGAATTTAAGCAGTTTCGTCCATATGAAGTCACATACTCTAGTAGTTGATGTAGGAATTTAGGGAGGAAAAACTATATCCTTGTTGTCTTGGTTGGACAATGCTTGGGCCAGCAAAGTAAAAGCCAGTCAATACTCCGCTAAAGACACTCCATCATCTTGTTGGAGTGGAGGAACTTATTGTTCTGGAGTGCCTTATTGATGGGGAGCTCTTCATATTGGCATGATCTAGAAATAAACAAGAGGCATTGTTAGTTAATAGAAAAATTTATTCAACTCTAAGTCACAACATGAATAAGAAAGAAGGGAAGACTTTCGTAAATCATCTCATAGCCTCTCACTCAAGATAGTGTCGTGCTTCACAACCTTGAATATGACTCTATGTTATGGGGTATGCATGGCCATCTGAGGAACGTTTCAAAACCTCATGATCTGATATAAAGTTTGTAATGACTCAACCTAAGGTCCTAGTAATTACACGACGAATGAGATACCAAAAGGCACCTCACCCAAGTTGTCTTAAGTATCTCAAGCTTTCATAGGCATAAACACTTAAAACATTTGTCAAAAAATAAGGGAAAAGGACTATAGGCATTTTAAATGTAATAAAGAAACATTTAAAAGCAATAACAATAACTAACATACTTCGTCTATAAGCATACTAACTAAAATATCGACAGACGGAACCTGTGATGGTTGATTTCCATTAAATAAAACAGACTTCATAATTCTACAATGTAGAAAGTAAATGCCTCAAAAGGACCATAAATACAGCATCTAAAAAAATACAAGGAAGGAAAGCAAATGATAGAGTCTCGAAGTAAGGGTTCATTACAAATAAAAATGCTAGTCTTGAACACTAAATACTAGCCATGAGCTAGTGGTGGAGTACTTGTCCCTACATGGTTAAATCATGTAGGTAAAACATGCATTAGTACATTCGAATGTACTAAGTATGTGAGACAATTTATGTATGAAATTGTAATTCTATCATTCAGAAATATGACATAACATATAAGTATGTATGAGATAAAGGATACATAAAGTGAGCTTAAGCATGCACAAGGAATATAACTCAATATGAAACAAGAGTTAATGCATGAGAAAGCACATATAATGGGAACATATCATAAGGTCGTAAACTTGTGGGAGAAGACCTTAATCGACATATAATACCATGTGAGCTACTACATAGAATCTAACATAATCCCTAAGTTGGCACGGAGAGACCACTTGCCAAATGGAACGTTCTCAACTTGGCATGTATCTTAATAACATAATTGGCCTACATGGATCCACAAGCCTAGCCTACAAGGACTCTTATGGTGGTACATAGTCAGGAACTTTGAGATTTTGCTTTAATAGTTCATGCCTCAACTAACAAAAAAAAATCCAATCCCAATTACGCTCGATGCTAAGTCATCCCACGGAATATTTAAAATATAACTTAGAATCATAAGTAGCAATCATAGGATTAGCTCAAACTTTAGGAACTACCAAGTGAGAATTATACTTTCATCTTGGGAACCTTTCTTAAACATCTTTAGGGTGATTTTCAACATGCTTATATCTTTGAAAAATCATCACTTTAAAAGTTGACTGTTTACCGCCCTAATCATCATCATAAATCATGCGAAGCATTACTTGAAACTAGGTAGGCTAGGCTTTTCTAAATGGAACAATCATAAATCACATAAAATATGAGAAAATTTCTCTTTTTAAGGACCAACAAAAATGCCCAAAGTTCATCATTATCAAAGCCCATCATTAGGGTCCTCAAAAATAACTTAAAACCATGCATATACTTGGTAACACTTTCATAAGATATCATTAATAGCATTTACTAACTTAAAACATCATGAATTCATGATAAAGCATGAATAATATCTTAAAGGTACTTAAAGAAAAGACTAAATACTTAAAAGAGAACTTTATGGGTGGAAGGATACGAATAAATCAAGCTCCATACCTTAGAAACCTTAGGAGAAATGTATTCAAAGCCCTTGAGATGAACCTTGGAAACCCTAGATTGCTTGCCTTTTTCTAGGGAGATGTTTTCCTTAGAAAAACTTAGAGTTAAAGAACGAAGGGCTGAATCAGGGACCTAGGGCTTTAAGGCTGGTTTAGGGTCTCTTTTTCAATCCAACATGACAGGATTTAGGATAAAAAATGAAAAAATTGACAAAACTACCCCTCATTTAAATTGGCGGACAGAACCTACGAAAACCTTGTTTATAAGTCATAGGTCAAACCACGAGCCATAAGTCCCATTCATCTGGTAACATATCTAAAATCCCTGAAATTTATTTTGTTAGACTCAAAACCATAAAACCATCTTACGAGCTATCCATTTATTTATAACTCATAGTTGGACTTGTACAGTACTTCCAGACTTAGCCATTTTTCTTATTTTCTTGATCTCATTCCATAAAGCACTCTACGAGTCATACAATAATTCACGGGCCATGCTAGTAACATGTAGGTCACTTTTAAGAAAATTCTAAATTTCTTTCATGTCTTATAGTCTCACTCATGACCCTATCTACATACAATCATATATCCTACGGGTCATCACTTGGTCCGTCGGTTTCCCTACACTCAAAAATATTTTCCCTTTCCTGAAATTTATGTTTAAGGACCAAACCTACAGATCATACAAAAAACTATGAGCCATAAGCCACCCCCCATAAACTTGACTGCATATTATTTTTCATGCCAACTTTCTTCATTTTTAGTTTCCTCAACTGGGGATCATTACATGCCATGATCATTTGAATGCCTTGATTAGTTATGCATGCTTGTTGTGTTACTTGTTCTTGTAGGCTATGGGTAAAGTTTGAGTAGGCCCTAAGCTCTTTTGAGCGAAATGAACTTGTCTTATGATAGATTGGTGACATCATTATTAAGTATAAGTCATCATTTGATTGAGTTTGTATCTATGGTAACAATGTAAAGGTAGCAATAAACTTTTGAGCATGCATTGATGTTTGAATAGTAGGTTAATGTGTGATTGTTTTCCTCATTCTTTTGCAAATTGATCAAAATATAAATGAGAGGGTATTGTCCTTGCAATTCAATTTTGATGATTGTCATTTTAATCGCAAAAGTAGACTAAGTGATTCATCGAATCATTACATACACCATTTTTTCTGACTGATGTTCTAAGCTAAAATTTTACAACTTTCAGCAATGGCAATTTTCACCACCAAATCAACTCAGTGAAACAGTGAATTTGCACTACCATCATCAAATTTAGTAGTGATTGAAAATCTAAAATTAGTGGAAAAAGGTGGTAATCTATTTGACCATCAAATCAGTTGGCCGAATCGCTGAACATGTTCAGGGGGCAAATGGACATGTCCACCTGAAATATTTTTCTTGTGCCTAATTTTGAGTCCTTCTATCCTATGATTGATTCTCACAATTGTGTCTAAGCTTGTTCTGTAGAAATGGGCAAACCAAAGGATATATAACTCAAAGTGGATCTTGGGCAGCTTAGGTAATCACTATAGCATCCAATTAAGTAGATCAGAGATCTCAAAGACCTCATAGGTAGGTATGACGTAAAGGTAAAAGAAAGGTGGTTAAACATCAAAAGTCTGACAGTGATGATGGAGGATCCTTAAATGTGACTTGGACAACTTCAGAGGATGAGAAAGAGGGGTCCAAAATCCTAACACATAGGCCTACATTGGAGCCAAGTCCCAAATGACATCGATGTGAGGCTAGGTCTAAAGCCTTTCATGATCCTTTCTTTGAAATATCTCAGAGGATTCAAGAGACAATAGACCAAAGGCATTTAAATAGATGCAAAACAGAGGGATCAGAATAATCTTGGAGAAAAGGCAATTGTCGACTAATTAGGTCATTGATACGTACCTCAAGGCGTGGGACACTCTCAAGTTCCACAATTTTTAAACATTCACTATACCTCAGGATCCGTATATCCCATGCTTGGTCAGAGAGTTTTATAAGGCTTATGGTAAGGACATTCTAAGAAGCAAAAGCAAGGTGAAGGTAGTTCTCAAACCTCTTGATGCTATAAAGGCTTGGAATGTGCAAGTCCCATGCATCGAGATAGAGATAAATGTAATTCTGGGATACACATACTGATATCAAAATGACCTTGAATATACGAAGTAACTCAAGATGTTTGATGACATCAAAGTATGATTGGCCCCTATGATTAGGTTTTGGCACTCTCGTTATTAGAGGAGGGAGCAATTATTGAGAAAAGGAGATAAACATCCTAGTGAGATTTTTGTTTGAATTAATTATAAGTAACATAATGCCTTTGCAAAATGGGTCAATACTTCAACACGTTAAAGAGGAATTGGTTGGTTGTATTATGGACCAGAAAAAGTTGAACCTTAGTGTTATCATTATCCCAGATATCCTCACTAGGATGAAGCAAGTGCAAATTGTCATGCTCCAAGTATAGGGCCTAGACGTGACACGGCCAATGGGAACCCAGGTGGACCCCAAAAAAGCCTCTTAGCATATCAATGACACATCCTTGGTCACTGAAGTAAACTAAACAACAACAAGAGATATAATAAAATGGGAAGCAGGACTAAGGGAAATCTTGGCATTCATAAAGGCATAAAAGAGTTAAGCTCATAGCATAAGTACATCATAGTATCCAACAATACCTCTATTATGGAATAGAGCGGGGGCCAAAATACTTTCTGGGCTCACCCTCAAAATAACAAGTGTTCAACAAAAAGAAGTCTTGAAATAGCAAGAGTAATGTAGATAGTCCTCAGACTTGTGGACTCACCAAAGTTTATCTCCAAAGTGTCAACTAGCCACATAGAGGATGATCAAAAGGTGCTCGGGTCCCTATATCATAATATCATGTAGGCATAGAGTATGCCTTAGGACATTTGAATATATTAAGTATTCGGTATGCAATGCAACAAAACATATGCCAATATAGTCAAAATATATAATCATAATCAATATATATAATTTCAAGATAGCATGCATGATCAATGCTCATAAAAAATATGCTTGTAAAATATTAATCTTGCACAATATATATATCACACATATGTGGGAAGCGACCTCAACCGACATAGACCAAGTAGCTACAACTTGGAATCCCTAGCGCATAGTTTAGAGACTAAAGACTTTATATAAGGACCCCTTGAGTCGAGCCCCCATTTTAAGACTCAATCGATGCTAAGTCAAATCCTAAGAAATACTTAAAATAATCATAACTTGTATAACTTGTAAGAAACATAAAAACATTACATGAGTAGCCCTTGAAACATGTTTGGCCTCTAGTATTGAGCCTAACTTAAACATGAGAGTAGATCATAATCATACATGAACCATTGATTTAACATGAATGGCTCACAAGAGGTAATAGGGCTTAACATGATACTTGTAAAATCATAGGTACTTTTCATAAATTCAATACATTCTTGAAAGATCTTTTTCATCATATAGTCCCTTGACTTGTAAATCATGAAATAGATCATCAATAACTTGAGAATTCTTGACTTTAAATTTTTTTCAAATACATGGTGGGTTCATAATACTTGTTCAAAATTATGCAATTCAAGAGTGAGATAAGATGAGTAAACTTAATGCAAATCAACTCACCAACATGTATTAAAACCCTTATGTAGGGTATCTTAAAATCCTTTACAAAAGCTCATAATAGTTCATAGTTTCATAGCTTAAAACATGCATACTCTCAATAAACATAATCAATTCATGGAATAAACTTTAAATAGGTAGTTATGCATAATCAATTAATACTTTGTAAAACTCAAACATAATTTATACTCATAATCCATGATAAGATATACCCATAGGTAATACAACTTGAAAACATGCAATTTTCATGAAAAAGGAAAGGTTGGGCTCCACAGATGAAAGGGACCTAATGGATGAAACCTACATACCTTAATTCTTGATTTCCTTGAGGTGAACATGAAGTGATTTTAGAGCTTGAAATAAATCCTTAAGATCCTTGAATTTGAATGAGAGAATTGATATAGACTTAGAGGGGTTTGAAAGAGGGTTTTGTGAGATATAGAGTTGGAAAATAGCTAAGTATGGGTGATTTAACATTTTAGTGGGCATGGGGCTATGACGACAATACCTTTGGAAAATGTTGTACTGGTCCGGAGCTAGTCCGCGAGATGGACCAAACACGAAGGAGAAAATAATGGACCACACATGAAGGAGAAAGTTGTCGGGGTACGGATACTCTTTGGAAATTAAAAATTAGCAAAAATTATTTTTTTACTACGGGTCTTTTAAAATCCAAGTTGTACCCATTTCCCACATAATTTTGTCCCTAATCAAGAATATGAAGTTGGATTTTTTATATCACATATAAATTTTATGATATATCAAAATTACGATTATGGGCATTCTGAAGAACATTTTTGTGGTGTTTCACAAACGTCACTCCCATTCCCCAATCTAATCACGGCCTTATGCAATCTAGCCGAAGTGCTATATAACAAAAAGACTAATATGAAGATTATTCTAAGAACATCCAGTAATATCTAGAGACTTAAGGCTGAGTTCCAAAGAGAAGAAAAGGATCAAGCCAAGAAAAAGTCGGTTGACAAAAAATTGATGGTTGATGTAGAGGCCCTCGAGTCTTGTACTATAAAGCTAGCTCTCAAGGCAGTTATATCATCTTTCTTTCCCTCATTACTATCCTCTTCTACTTCGCTCCCTTCTACTAAGGCAATGCCTAAACCTAGGGCTAAGGATGACCAACCTTCACTTACTAAAGCTACTTTTATAAGCATTAGATGATTAGCTAAAATGGTTGACGTTCATGCCACCCGGGTGGAGTCATCATTGCCCAAGCTAATTGATATGGACATAGCTAATGCATTGGCTCCATATATTGAGGCTAAAAAGAAGCAACGGGTGTTGATGGAGGGTCATAAGCTGAGGATGCATATGCTTGAGGTGATGATTGAGGATCATAGGAAAGAATTGGCTAGCTTAAAAGAGAGGTTATTGTTGTGGAGAAAACAAATGGTGGTAATGATGGCTCGTTGGTCATAAAAGTTGGCATTGAATATTTAAAGAAAGAGGTGGCATCCCTGAGATCCACAAACTTGGTTTCTTTTTTTTTTGGGATGGACTACAGGAGCCACCTAGAGTTGACATAAATATAGCTCCAAATGATGTGATGTATGTTGACGCTCTGACTTAGGGTGGTGAAGAAGTCAATGTAGTAGGCACCCCAGAGACCGATGAAGAAGATTTGGGAGTTGATCCTAATTAGGCAAAGCTCAAAGAAAGGACATGGCTAGAAAAGGAGATCGTGGACATTGTGACAAAGGAGTCTTCCGAAGACACATCCATGATTGGCACTTCAAATGGACATGAATGGGAGCCCGTGAGGCCACTAATTAATGTAGAGAGTGTACCATAGGATTTAGATGTTGATTCCCCCATGATCACTTCTTCAACTTCACCCACCACTATAGCATGATTGATCATGTTCAGGGGAATTATAATACTCATTCCTTCCTATTTATGCTTTCTTGATGTTGTTCTTGTACATTGAGGGCAGTTTTCTCTTTTTAGGAGGGGGTGAGTATTTGGAAGTCCACAAAATTTCTTGATGAGGAGTATGTATTATTTTTATCATGATTTGGATGATTCAGTGTTTATTTTAGTTTTTTTGATGAATGTTTAAGATAATTTTAATTTAAGGATTGTAAATAATTTTTTATTTAGGTTGTAATAGATTAGTATTATTCCTTTTCAATTTTTTTCTTTTTGAGTTGAACGGACGAATGATTGTGAATGATGTCCTTGATTTGTGAAAAATCCCATGCATATGTGAAAAGCCATTCAAATGTGAATATTGTGTCTCTAGTTTTTAGCAATCCGACCATTGATAGTCCATACATTTAATTTGGATATTTCCATGGATTAAGAGCATGTACTAACTCAGTGATTGGTCCGTCCTTCCCTTGAAAAATTAATTCATGCCTGGATTTTGTGCATCTTAAGTTGATTATGTGAGTGTTGAGCTTGGATATGTGATGATCGTAGGTTGTGACTGTGTTTCTACTATTTGAATGTGAATCCATTTTTGAAAGTGAGTTAGGAATTTGTTGAAAGGCATGTTTTGAAACATCTAGAACTTGCCTGGTCTATTTTGAGGAGTGAATTTTGTTGATTCTGAAGCAGAAAAGGACCTTAGGCCTTCTTTGGATCCATTTGAGTCTACCTTGACCATATTAGCCTCCAAAGACATTGAATTAATTCCTTAAACCCCTTTGAACCCTGATCTTTTCTTCGACAACCATATAGCCTTGACATGTATTTGTAAATCACAATCCCTTTTTCTTCATTACCAATCACTCCTTGAGCTTAAAGTGAGAATAGTCGTGGCCGGCAAAAGATAGGGGTGTTGGTATGAAGAAGGTGCATCTCCCATGTAGGAGATGAGGAAACGAAAAGGAAAAGAAGGAAAAGAGAGGAGTCTTTGAAATGATGAAAAGAAGAAAAACATTTGAAAAGCAGAAAGTGATGAATTGAAAAAGAATTGCTTGAAAAAGATAACCCTCCAAAATCATGAAAGATTGGGTAGAAGGGGAGACACCAAGGATGAGAAATCACAAGCAAAACAGTGTCAATAGGAGGGTAAAATGAGTGTGGAGCAAAGGAATTCATGAGCATGAAAAGAATGTGTAGACTTTAAGGAGGGATGAACCATTACGATCCATATGTTATCCAATTGAAGCTTAACACTATATTATAGCCTGAATAAAGTCTTTTGGCATCCTACTCAAGAATAAAATCGAATTATGTATCATAAGATGGGTAAACCTATGGGTTGAAGCTTTCATGCCATTTCTCTATTGGAAGATGAGTGTTGAAGAGATCCTTGGAATCTTTGTTCTAATCTTGTGTGTACAGGATATTTTTTGGTGTAAGGGCAAATGGTTATTCTTTTAGCCAGTGATGAGCAACTATATAAATCAAAGTCGTCAAACATATTCGGCGTGTCATGGAATGGCTATTGGATGCTCAATCCTACTACTCAAAAAATGTAGGGAACATCATCATCAACATATTACCTAACAATAGATTCGGGGTCAAATGCCACAGGGAGTGGAGGTTTAAGAGTTGAAGCATTTCATTAAATTAGGCAATTATAGGTCAAATTGGGGGGGGGGGGTTACAATAATTATGTATTTGGATTCAGAAAATTACATCTAATTACAAAATTAACAAACAGATATAGAGGGATGTTGGGGATGTGCAAATATGGGAATATATCTACTAATCTGGGTCTAACAAATTGACTTAAAGGTGAGTTAATAGACTAGGATGTTGTTAATCTAAGTTCAATTATGACACAAAGGTGTTTTGCATGAGTCAATTATGATAACATAAGCATATCACTCTAGGTCATGTCTGGCCTAAGAAATCACAGCAAACTGCCTAATACCTTAGCTGTTAAACCCATAGGTATGGTATTTAACTGAAACCCCGAAAGATTTCCAGCTAATACTTCTATTTCACACTCTAGTTACTCATATTAAAGTAATAATTAGAGATCTAAAGTAAGCCCCAAGTTTGCAACCTTGAGATTATAAGTGAAACTAAGCAACAGACATAAGTTCACTTAGATTAACAATAATATGGTCAACATAACAAAGACCCAACAATAGAAATAAAAGAACCATAGGAATAACACACCTCCAACATAAGGGTTTTAGCCACTCTTGCTAGAAATTAAAGATTTGATACCAATATAAGCAGTTGAGCACATGGGTAAAAAGGATTAAAAGAGAAAAGTTGATTTCAGTAAGCTAATCTCTACAAATTTATGCCTCCACAAGCTTCAAACCCTCCCCTATGTACTTTTTAAGCAACATTACTCTAAGTACCTGAATCTCACTCTCTCTCTCTCTATCTAGAATTCTGAAGTAAATAATCTGTACTATAGTTTTTTCCAAATTCCTTAAATAGTCGGTGCAAAATCATTAAATCTTGTGCATTAAATTGCATCTTGGTTGTCAAGGCCCACCATCGTCGAGCACTCTGGCGATGCATCAAATGTGCACTTGACCATTTTTTTATGCAGTTATTTGTAAACCTTGGTCTTTGCAATATTAGGTGATGATTCTCTTGTCCACAGAATATATTCGGTGATATGCCAAATTCCTTTCTGCATCACCCTTTTGTCATGACCTTGGGATCCTGAGTTCTGTAACATTAGGGGATTTTTATGGCATGTTGGCAATACGATGACTTGGTTTGGTGATGTCAATTTAGACCATGCTTCTGGTATGAACTTGAGACTTGATTGCTGGATTGTTAATTGATTTTACTAAGTAGTTAGTGATGTGGTGACTGGGTCAGCGATGCTGCTTTTGTCTGCCTTTTTTTTTGCCTTTTTGCTCCTTTTACAAGTCTTGTTGGGTGTTGTCCTCTTATGCACTTTTACCCCCATTCCTGGGACAACACGTACATATCAATTAGTATTTGGAACAAAATAGCACATTTAGGAGAATATCTCTATGCATTCTAAGCCCAAAATGAGTCCAAAGGATGGACTCATCAACACCCCCAACTTAAGTCTTTGCTTTCCCTTAAGCAAATCAAACATCAATCCATCCAATTTCAGAGCTTGCAAATTATATGATGTCAATGTACAACACATTTGGTGCCTAAAACATGAAATTTTGTTTGTTCTCAATGTGACTTTTTATGATTTTTATGTTTTTTTGTATTTATTTTGCAGAAAATACAAGTTGGCTTGATTTTGGGAAAAGTTACAGATTTTGTTGATTTTTGAAGATCTATGAAACCTACTATGAGTCCTAGCCCAATCTACCAGTCCTAGGGGATCCGTCTAGAAATTAATCATTTTCAAAATTAAAATTTGAGAATTTGATGGTACGGGTCGTAGTCCTCACTACAACTCGTAAAAGGGGGCCTCGTAGAAATTAACAATGTTGATTAAAATTGGATGAAGACATGCAAGAGGGGACTACGAGAAGACACTATAAGTCGTAGACCAGACTATGACTCATAGAGGCAGACTGTAGTAGTGAAGTCCAAAGTGCCAAGAGTCAACCATGAAAGCCCAAATACAACTTGTAGGGCACCCTGCAAACCGTAGCAGTTGCCGACCAAAATTTTAAATTATTTTAAAGAACTTTTTATAAATATTATAAATAGTATATGTTAGGGTATTAGGTTCTTCTCTTTCAGAATTCTACATAAAACACTTAGATTATAGAGAGGGTTTTAGAGTAGAAAATTAAGGTTTTACTTTGAGACTCAAATTTGGGGATTTAGATTCACTTGTGGATAAATTTCATCATTCAAGTTTGAGATTCTAATTTCAAAAAGGGTTTCATTGTTCTTCAATTTTCTTGGATAAGAAATCTTTTATGTCTTCTAATTTTATCTATTAACTTGTGTGCCCAAGACAAAAATAGCTAAACCCACAACTTGGGTTTGTGGGAACCATGAGTAGCTAGCTTAATAACCTGGATTATTTGCACTTTGTGAGTTGCGTATTTGCATGTATTATCTATTTTTCTTCATTCTGATGCTTGTTTAATGGCGACTAACATTAAACTCTGCCTAGTGTCATCAAAGTAGTGATGAATAGGAAAAGGAAATTGATGAAATAATTTGATTGATTTGTTCTTGTCTAATCCACCAAGCCAGGCCAAGGAGGGGTTGACTGGGACAATAGGTAATAATTAGTTGGCACACAATAGTTGTCGGCTAAGCGCTATAGTGAAATTCGACCTGCACCTTTGCCCAAGGGTTGGCACAAGCTTCAAACCCTCCCCTATGTACTTTTTAAGCAACATTACTCTAAGTACCTGAATCTCACTCTCTCTCTCTCTATCTAGAATTCTGAAGTAAATAATCTGTACTATAGTTTTTTCCAAATTCCTTTATCTAGGGTGTTTGAGTAAGTGAATCATAGGGAACACAATTTCCCAACTTGCTCTCAAATTTGATTGTCTCTATGTTTTCTTAGTATAGTTTATTTTACTACATACGATTGCAAGCCTACCCCCTTTTATTGAGAATTGAGTTATTTGATACTTGAAATGATTGTTGGTGAATCAATACGGAAAACCCCCATATTCCCTTGGGATTCAACCATAACCTAATGTTAAGTTATATATTTGACAATGATCGATTCATCCTCAAAGTGAGAGGTAATGTTTTAGCATGATTAAAATTAATGGCGCTGCTCTGGGTGAATAGAGTGAGCTTTTGACTTGATTTCACTAGTAGTTAATTCAAGTGTTGATTGTTTAGTTCTCTTGTATTTTACTTTTGTTTTTATTTGTGTTGTTTAGTTTCTTTTGCAGGATATATTAGGTGTATACCCAACACAAGGAGCTAAGGCGGACCCTTAGCTCCTGTTAATCTTGAGATCCAATATGTTGCAAGGAGAATGGCCTGAGCAAAGATGGATATTGCAGTTGATGAAGCCATAGATCGAAATGATGATGATGTGGGTAGAGAGAAGAATCCACCACCAAGGGAAAATAGGCCACACCAAAGGTATTTTAATGAGAATGCATATGGTTCGAATTAATATGAGGTTGAACCCTATGTCTATGGATGTCACAAGTGCTATAGTGTTACCACCACTGCCGGCTGACACTAAGTTAATGGTGTCAAGTGGATTACTCCAAATGCTTCAGAACCGTGACTTGTTTGCAGGATTACCTAGTAAGAATCCTCACAGTCATCTTCATAATGTTATATTTGTTTGTAAGAGTATGATGGGTACACATAATATTTCTATGGATACTGTTGGATTACATGTCCTCCCTCCGTCTCATGCCAGTAATGCAGCAACATGGTTGTCAGAACTCCCACAGAGTTCAATCACCAGTTGGGCAGAGTTGCAAAGAGCCTTCTTAAAGTGATACTTTCCAAGTTAAAAAAAGCTCAAACTTAAGGAAAAAATCAATAACTTGAGTAATTGTCAGGTGTTTCTGTAAGCACAACATGGGAGAGGTTCACCAAATGTTTGAGAATGGTTCGGGACAATAAGATAGTGGATGATGCCTTAGGGAAATTTTCTATTAGGCTCTTGATGAGAATAGTCAAGCATGTGCCAATACTATCATGGGAGGCATGTTCTTAGATCAATTGTTCATAAGGGTAGCTGAAAGGATGGAGTAAGTGGTCAAGACAAATAGAGCATGGGGCTAAAGTGAGAGAGCTACTACAAGGAACTATTTTGTGGTGAGTGTTAGCTAAGAGCAAGCAAAAATCAATGATGAGATCATGCAACAACTTGCTCAATCGGACTAGTATGGACTTGGTGGTGAAACAAACTCAAGAAAGTGTTCATGTAGTAGTCAACCAACCTCCCAGAGTACCCATATGTGGTGACTCATATTATGATAAAGATGCTTATTTTGTTAGAGATCAAGTAGTGGGTTTTTGGAACAATGCCAAAGGGTCCAATCTGGACTATTGGTGTCAAGGTTCTAGAAATTAAGGTTGGAACTACAACCGAGAGGGTGCATATACAGATAACCATGGTGGTTATTTTGAGATAAATAGAGTGCGAAAAACCGAGTGGGGTCAAAGAGATGGGTATAGAAATGGTCATTATATGCCTCCGCATAATCCTGAAGTTGGTTCTAGCAATTTAAGGATCAAGAAGATGTTTGATAAATTGTTGAATAAAGAATACAACCAAGATGAGACTTTTAAAGGAATGAAATCAAATATTTCAAGCATCAACCAAAAGATCGAGTCTCATTCGGTAGCTATCAAGCAATTAGGCAACAATTTGGTCAACTGTCCTCCTAATTAAACTAATGCCAAAAGGGTACTTTTTTGAGCAATATGATCCAAACCTGAAGCATGAGAGGTATTGCATGGCGATTATGATAAGGAGAGGAAAGATTACTGTTGACCCTCCAATGTCGGGTGGTTGTGAATGAGGATTGTGAAAGAGGTGTTGATGACAATGTTGAGATTGAGGAAGAAGGTTTGGCTAACAATGGGTTGAGAGATAAAGTGGTGAAGGAGCAACAAAAGAACAAGACTATCCCAAGACCTCCCCCTCCTTTTTCCTAAAGGCTCAAGCAAAAGGAGGAGGATGGTAAGTTCAAACACTTTCTATCCATGTTGAATAAATTGTCCATCAACATTGCCCTTATTAAATCCTTGGAGAAGATGGCTGGGTATGCTAAATATATAAAGGATTTGGTTACGAAAAAGTACACGGTGAACCAAGAGCTTTTGAAAGAGCTCCAACATTGCAATGCCATTATGACCAAATCTTTAGTCCAGAAAAGGGAGGATCCCAGTGCATTTACCATCCCTTGTATCATTGATACGCTGTTAAAATACAACACATTGGATGCCTAAAACAAGGAATTTTATGAATTCTTAATGCAAATTTTTATTGTTTTTATGTATTTTTGTGTTTTTCTTGCAAAAAAGTTAGGTTGGTATGATTTTGAAGAAAAGTTGCAGATTTTGCTGAAGCTTAGGACATACGAGCACACTTAGGAGTTGTAGCCCAAGCTACGAGTCATAGGGCATGTCATAGCAAGAATCAGAGACTAAAAATTTAGAAATCTGCTAAGTAGAGGTCATCCCTACAAGGCCATCCTATGAGTTGTATGTCCTACCACAACTCATATAAGAGGATTCATAGCAAGAATTAGAGAGCCAAGATATTGGACCAAAAACTGAATGCCAATGCTACGAGAAGAACATACGAGTCATAGCTCAAGTAACGACTCATACCAATGGATTATACCAATTTAGTCCATGATTTCAAGAGTCTGATACGAGACCTTCACTATGACTCGTAGGTCATTCTACGAGTTGTACCTATGAGATTTATCAGCTGCCAGTTGTCTTTTCTATGTAAATTCTTGGATTATTTTGTAAATACTATACATAGTTTAAGTTAGGGTTTTAGAAGAGAGTTCGACTAGGAGACATTTTACAATCATCTTTTGAATCTTTTCTTTGTTTTTTAGATTAGTTTATTGTTTTCTCTTGGAAAATCTATTTTGGGGATTGCAAATCTTTCCTTGTACTCACTGTTGATCAATTAAGCTTGTGGGTTTGTAACTTGTGTTGCCCACTTTCTTCATTGTTATTGGTTAAACTCTCATTTATGTCTTGTATGTGTATTTTTACTTGTTTTGCCTTAGCTATGAGTAGCTAAGCACCCACAACATGGGGTTGTGGGAACCATGGGTAGTTGACTTGAGATAACCTAGGTTTATTGCATTTCTGTTATTGTAGTTTTGCATGTATTATCTATTTACCTTCATTATGATTGTTGTTTTGTGGTGGCTAACACCAAACCCCGCCTACTATCATGATCACGACCAAGGTAGTGATAAATAGGAAAATGGAAGTTGATGACAGGATTCGATCGATGTCTTATCATCTAATCAACCGAACCTGACCAAGGGGAGGTTGATTAGGACAATTGGTAATGGTTAGTTGGCACACCATGGTTGCTGACCAAGCGCCATGGTGAAATTCAACCTTCACCTTAACAAGACGGCTGGAACAACTTAAGTTACCGCCCTGCATGATAATCTTCAATTGTGGTTATGTTAGCTAGGGTAGTCAAGTCAACAAATAATGGGGAACACAATTCCTAAGTTATCCCAAAAATTGAGTGTTTTCCTGCGTAGTAGTATAGTCGTAATTTTACTTTTGTTTTTGGATCACAACCCCCCCATTTAGAGATTTTAGTTATTGATGCTTGAAATGATTAGTAGTGAAGTCTTGTAGTCAAGCCCTAAGGTTAATTGCTAACAATGACTGCTTTGTTATTATAGCATGAACATCAGGATGTGAAAAATTATGGCGCCATTGCCAAGGAATACGACTAGGTTTTGATTTGATTTTATTATTAATTAGTTCTAGTATTGATTTCTATAGTCTCATGTATTTTACTTTTGTTTTTTTGGTTTTTCTTGTTTGATTTTATTTGCAAGGTGTACTAGGTTGTATGCCCAACACCAAAAGCCAAGGAAATACCTTAGCTCCACTCAATTTGGAGATCTGTCGAATACCAAGAAGAATAGCTCACTTGAATGAGGATATCGAGGTTGAGAAGGATATGAATATGAATGAGGATATGGGTAGAGAGGAGAATCCACCACCAAGTGGTAACAAGCTACAACTTAGGGACATCAATGAAAACTCTTATGGATGGAATCAATATTGATTGAACCCTATGGCTATGGATGTTACCGGTGCCATAGTACTGCCTCCTTTACTGGTAGATACTATGTTTACTATATCTAGTGGATTGCTCCAAATGATCCAAAATCGTGGACTATTCATAGGGCTACCTTCAGAGGATCCCCACCATAATCTCCAAAATGTGGTATTTGTTTGCAAGAGTGCCATGGGGACACAAAACCTTTCTCTTGATGTTATGGGTTTAAGAGTGTTTCCACTTTCATTGACTGGTAATGCAGCTGTATGGTTGTCCGAGCTTCCTCGGGGTACTATCACAAGTTGGGCTGAGATTCAGAGAGTATTCCTTGAAAGATATTTCCCAAGATCTAAGAAGTTGAATCTCAAGGACCAAATCCACAACATTGAGAAATTGCCGGGTGATTCTATTAGCACAACATGGGAGAGGTTTACTAAATGCTTAAGGATAGTCCCTAATCACAAGATTGTTGATGATGCCTTGGGTGTGATTTTCTATTAGGCGCTTGATGAGAAGAGTCAAGCTTGCATCGACAAAATCATAGGAGGCATATTCCTAGACTAACTTTTTGTATTGATAGCCGCAAGGATGGACCAAGTGGTCAAAACAAATAGAACATGAGGTATACAAGAGCTAGGTGTGATAAAACCCTTTTGTGCGGTTAACACCAATAATGAGCAAGCAAAGGTAAATGAAGAGATCATGGAGCAACTTACTCAACTTCGCACAGGTATGGACTTGGTTTTAAAACAAATTCAAGCAAGTGTTAAGAAGTCACTCACAAACCTCTCAAGGCACCTAACTATGATGATCCATTCTTGGATGAGGATGCATATTTTGTAAGCAACCAATAGGTGGGTTTCTGAAACAACACCCAAGGGTCCAATTTGGACTATTGGAGGCAAGGGTTTGAGAATCAAAGTTGGAACTTCACCCATGATGGGATGTACAGAGATAAGCGGGGCGAATACTATGAGAGAAAGTGAGTGCCAGATGCTGAGTGGGGAAGAAGAGAGGGCTAAATGAATGGTCCTTATGTGACACCTCATAATCATGATGTCGGATCAAGCAACGCCAGGATTGAAGAAATGTTTGAAAAGTTGTTGAAGTGGACCGACCACCAAGATGAGGCTCTTAAGGGAATGAAAGCGGATATTTCAAGTATTAACTAAAAAAAGAGTCTTACTCGGTGGCGATTAAGCAACTTGAACAGCAATTCGGGCAAGTTTCTTCACAATTAAACCAAAGCCAAAAAGTCACCCTACCAAGCAATACGGTTCAAAACCCAATGAATGAAGGGTATTGCATGGCAGTCATGATTCAGAGTGACAAAAGTACCATAGAACCCCCTCGACCAATGGTCATGAGTGTAAGCAACAAGAAAAGGGTAGAGGAGAAGACAAAAGCACATGGCAGGAATGAGCAACCAAAGAAATACAAAACCTTTCCAACATGCCCCCCACCTTTTCCCCAAAGGTTTGTAAAGAAAAAAAAGGAATGTAAGTTTGAACTATTTTTGGCGGTTCTTAAAAAATTATCAATGGACCTCCCAATAGTTTAGGCCCTTGAGAGGATGCCGGGGTATGCTAAATGGATGAATGATATGATCAAAAATAAGCAAAGAGTTAGCCATGACCTTTCCAAAAAAATTCAACATTCCAGTGCCATCAACACAAAATTTTTAGTGCAGAAGCGTAAAGATCCGGGCACATTCACTATAACATGCACAGTTGGGGAACTTGCATTTATTAAAGCACTATATGATTTGGGAGCCAACATTAATTTAATGCCTCTTCCCATATTCAAAAAGATTTGGTTGGGAAGCCTTGTTCCTACAAAGATGAGATAGAATGGTCAAAAAGCCCGTGGGGATACTCTATGATGTGTTGCTCAAGGTAGATAAATTTAAATTCCCCATAGATTTTGTTATACTTGACTGTGATGTTAATTTTGTAGTTCCTATCTTCTTGGGAAGACCTTTCTTAGCCACGGGCAGAGCATTTGTTGATATGGAAAAGAGTCTGCTTACTTTAAGGTTTGGTGAGGAAGCAATTGTGTTTTAAGTGGGCCAACAAGATAGAAAAGACTGTGAGTTTTAGGCCGCCTAATGATTGAAATGAGTGAATATGATGAAGTGGAAATCCCTATTGAATTTATGGTAGTAGTTGAACCTTTGGCAGCTGTGTTGATGAATTTCAATGGTAAGAGTATTCCTAATTATGAGGAAACAGAGAATGCTCTTGGGGTGTCGTTTGGGTCAAGGCAACAGTCCAGGCTGGAGTTGGATTTGGGCAATAGGGAAACCCCATCTGGTAAGCTGTCTATAGAAGTACCACCTGCACTAGAGTTGAAGACATTAACAACACATCTGAAGTATGCATACTTGGGAGATAAAAATACATTACCCATCATAATTGCAGCTTATTTAAGTGAAGAATAGGCAGAGGCTCTTGTTTCAGTCCTCAAATGATTCAAAAAGGTAATTGGATAGACAATTGCAGATATCATTGGCATACCTCTAGGGCTTTGTACACACAAGATTCAACTAATCAAAGATTTTAAACCAAGTGTTGAACATCAGAGGTGGTTAAATCCTCTAATGAAAGAAATGGTTTGGAAAGAGATCATCAAGTTGTTAGATGCAGGGATCTACCCTATTATAGATAGTGAAAAGGGTGAGCCCCATGCCATATGTCCCAAATAAAGGGGGTATCACCATGGTGCCAAATGAAAAGAATGAGTTAATCCCAATGCGACTAGTTACTGGAGGAAGAGTGTGCATAGACTACTTGAAATTGAATGTTTCCACTGAGAAAGACATTTTCCCATGCCATTAATGCATCAAATGTTTGATAGACTTGTAGAGAAAGGTTGGTATTATTTCCTTGATGGTTATTTCGGTTATAACCAAATTGTCATTGCACTTGAGGATCAAGAGAAGACCACTTTTACATGTCCGTACGACACCTTTACATTTAAAGGAATGTCATTTGGGTTATGTAATGCTCCAGCAACATTTCAAAGATGCATAATGTCCATTTTTCTCTGATATGATAGAAAGCACTATTGAAGTGTTCATGAATGATTTTAGTATAATGGGTCAATCTTTTGAAGAATGCCTGTTGCACTTAGTGATGTATTGGAAAGATGTGTTGAGAGTCACCTAGTGCTGAATTGGGAGAAATGTCACTTTATGGTCAAAACAGGTATCGTGCTTGGTCATAGAATTTTTGGCAAGGGAATTGTAGTTGACAAAGTAAAATTTGAGGTTATCAACAAACTCCCACCACCAATTTCTGTGAAAGGTATCCGGAGCTTCTTGGGTCATGCTGGGTTCTACCACTATTTTATAAAGGAGTTTTCAAAACTTTCATAACCTCTGTGCAAGTTGTTGGAGAAGGATGCAAAATTTGTGTTCGATGATGCATACATGCATGCCTTTGAAGAATTGAAGAGAAAGGTAACCTCAGACCTATCATTGTAGCTCCGACTTGGTCAAAACCCTTTAAGCTAATGTGTGATGCAAGTGATGTTGCATTAGGTATATTGTTGGGGCACCATAAGGAGAAGATTCGACATCCCATCTAAGATGCTAGCAAAGCATTTAATATGGTCCAGAAAAACTATACAGTGACCAAACAAGAATTGCTTGCCTTAGTTTTTGCTTTTGAAAAATTTTGGTCATACTTGTTGGGGGCTAAGGTGATCCCACACACAAACTATACGGCGCTCAAATATCTAATGGCCAAGAAGTATACAAAATCAAGATTGATCAGATGGCTACTTCTTTTGCAAGAGTTTAAATTTGACGTGATTGATAGAAAAGGGTCAGAGAATCAAGTAGCAAATTATCTCTCTAGGTTGGAAGATGAAGCTATGGTGAAGTTTGACGACGGTCTTGACATAACTGACTCATTTGCTGATAAGAGGGTTTTGATAGCCTCACTTAATCTGATACCTTAGTTTGTAGACTATGCTAACTACTTGGTGAGTGATATAGTACCGCCAAACTTGAACACCCATCAATGTCATAAGTTTATGCATGATTTAAAGAAGTTTTTTTGGGATGAGCTATATTTATTTTGCATTTGCATAGATGGGATCATCCATATATGTGTTCCAAAAGTGGAAATGATGAGCATTCTTGAAGCATGCCACTCTTTGTTGGTGCGTAGCCATCACAGTGGAGCTCAAACGGCTTACAAAGTGTTGTAGTATGGCTACTATTAGTCGTCTATACATCAAGATGCCTATGATTATGTAAATTATTATAATAGATGCCAAAGAGAGGGCGGAGTGTCCAAAGGCACGAACTCCCTCTGATTCCTATTTTGGTCATAGAACTATTTGATGTTTGGGGAATTGATTTTATGGGACCCTTTGTTAGTTCTCATGGTAACAAGTATATTCTTGTTGCAGTGGATTATGTCTCTAAGTAGGTGGAGGCCATAGCTCTACCAAATAATAAGGGTAAGAGTGTTACAGGGTTTCTCGAAAGAAATATTTTTCCAGGTTTCGGTACGGCTCAGGCAATTATTAGTGATGGAGGTTCTCATTTTTACAACCAACTATTCAAAGCTCTTCTTGAAAGATATGGTGTGAAGTACCATGTGGCAACTCCATATCATCCCCAAAGCAGTTGGTAAGTGGAGGTATCAAATAGGAAAATAAAGCAAATCTTATCCAAAATAGTGAATGTGAATCACACTGATTGGTCAAGAAAGTTGGATGATACTTTATAGGCCTACAAGACTGCCTTCAAAATACCTATCAGAATGTCCCCTTATCAACTGGTGTTTTGGAAGGCTTGTCACCTGCCGGTTGAACATGAGCACAAGGCATTGTAGGCATTAAAGAAGTTGAATCTAGATTGGCATGAAGCTTCCACTTCTAGGTTGATGCAAGTGAATGAGCTTGATGGATTTAGACTACAAGCATATGAGAGCTTTGCCTTGTACAAGCAACAAATGAAAGTTTAGCATGATCACAAAATTGAGGATCGCCAATTTGGTTCGGGAGATATGGTATTGCTTTACAATTCCAGGTTAAGGTTGTTTTCTTGAAAACTCAAATCTAGGTAGATGGGGCCCTTCAGAGTAGTACGTATTTTTAGTCACAGAGCCATCGAGCAAGAAAGCAGGGATGGCACAACTTCCAAAGTGAATGGTCAGAGGGTCAAATAGTACATAGGTGACATAGAAGAAATCAGGACAATGGAAGATTGGGATCTTTTTGAATTATAACCATAAAAGCTTTTTATCATGCCGCGACAATAAATTAGGCACTTCCTAGGTGGCAACCCAAAGGTATTCCCCTTGCACCCTTTCTATTTGTTTTTAGTTTCAGGACAAAGTATCCTATTTTGGTGGAATGTGGGAAGTTATGGATTAAAGTGAAGTCTGACTAGCCTCGAGTCCATAACTTCCCCTATTGTTGATCCCAAGGTTTTCTTGTCGTGATTCTTTTTCCTTGTGGATGTTTACTTTTTTATTAAACCAGCATGTTTAGGTAGTGTAGATAATGTGTAAATTCATAGTAGTGTTATCTATTGGCATATACATAATTTTTAGATGTGTTTTTAAAGTTTTGATGAAAACATTGGGTACCCTCAAAATTTTTGATGTTGTGGTTGTTGATACGTTAATATATCTTTGAGTATCTAACAATGTTTAATCTAATATTGTGAAGGTAAGTTGAGACTGCAAGCATGACCTGTGAGTCTACACTTGATTGTGCAAGCAATTGCCATGTGTGTTGTGAGCTTATTATGCTGCATTCATGCATTTCGTATGGACCCATAACTTACCTTAGTACTCTAAGATTGGTTTGGTGATATGGTGGAGATGGAAAGAATCTTAGGCCTTTGTTCCTTGAGTGAACCCACTTTTTAGCTTAAACGACCCACCAGATGAGCGAGTGAATCCCTTGTTTCAAACTTTTGAGCTTCTCATGTACTTATTCTTTATTTATACCTTGCTAGCTTAACCTTGTTTGATGAAATACCTTAATATTGTCCCTGTTCTATCCTTGGACATATGAACCTTAATTGAGGCTAAAAGCCTAAGTTGAGGGTGGGTACAAGTTATGGCCCTGGTGTGAGGAATAGATATTGTGTACTCCACCTCAGGCTAAAAACCTAAGTTGAGAGTGGCCCTTATTTTGTTAAAGTAATAATAATAAGGTGGTTAGTTGGGAAATCAAGAAAGAAATGAAAAAGAATGAACAGAGTGAAGAAAAGAAAAGAAAAGTGCCTTGAGTTGAGAAAAAGTAGCAAAAATGAGTTTAAAATCGAGGTACAGCTAAAAAAGAGAAAGAAAGCACTTGAGAAAAGTTCAAAACAGGAGAATAAGGGTGGAGTGATTAAAAAGGGTTGGATTATGAAAGCAGAAAATGTTGGTAAGCACAGTTTAAAGATAGCTTTTAGTAACTATTTGCCCAAAATACCACACCAAAGCACCCTGAGGCGGTTGGATTATGAAAGCAAAAAGTGTGGGCAAACATGGTTCAAGGATAGCTTTTAGTCACTACTTGCCCAAAATACCATACCAAAGCACCCTGAACCTATGTTACAAGCCTATAAGTCCTAAATTGATCCAACTGCACTTTATCACCAAGCCAGAAGATGAATATAGAGGCAAGCCTATGGTGTTAGTCAGTATGCATTGAGTTTCAATTGTGAGAGTGAGAATGGTTCCTAAGTCCTTGAGTTTTAAATGCTTTTGAGTGAGTATGAGAAACTTCTTTCCAGTGAGGGCATTTGCACTACTTGACTAGCATAAGACTATACCAGTGATTGTNCAGTGATTGTGGACGGTTGATGCTCCTTAGCTTGTTATAGTTGGATTGCCAAGTATCTCATTATGTTCTTATTTTCTTAATAACTTTGCAATCCTATTTTGAAAATAGTAGTTGGGTACCTAAATCAAAGAAGTTAGGGTTTATGCCATTAGTATAGCTACTATGTATTTCTCTTTGTCTGCATAGATTAAGTCATTGCGTAAGGACAAGCAACAATTCTAAGTTGAGGGTGTTGATGTGCTGTCAAAATACAGCACATTTGATACCTAAAATAAGGGATTTTGTGAGTTCTTAATGCAAATTTTTATGGTTTTTATGTGTTTTCATGTTTTTCTTATAGAACAGTTAGGTTGGTACAATTTTGAAGAAAAATTGCAGATTTTGCTGAAGTTGAGGACATAAGAGCACTCTTACGAGTCGTAGCCCAAGCTACGAGTTGTAAGGTGTGTCGTAGCAAGAATTAGAGACCGAAAATTTAGAAATCTACTAAGTGGAGGTCATCACTACAAGGCCATCCAATGAGTCTTAAGTCTCACTATGACTCGTATAGGTGGACTCGTAGCAAGAATCAGAGAGCCAAAATGTTGGACCAAAAAATTGAAGGCCAAGACTACGAGATGAACACACAAGTCATAGCTCAAACAATGACTCGTACCTATGGGTCATACCAGTTTAGTCCAAGATGGAAAGAACCTGATATGAGACCCCGCTTTCTTATTGGAGCGTGAACATCAGGATGTCAACCATCGGTGATGTTGAGTTTACTAGAGAATTGTGTGACTTAAGGGCAAGAATAAATTTGATGTCTTTTCCCATGTTTAAAATGTTTAGTTTGGGTTTACCTACTCAGACATGAATGAGGTTATTAATGGTGGATGGGACAATCAAGACGTTAGAGGGAATACTCTACGATGTGCTAGTCAAAGTGGATAAGTTCATATTCTCAGCGAATTTTGTGATTCATGATTATGAGGTCGATTTTGAGGTCCTTATTAATCTGGGAAGACCAGTGTTGGCCACAGGGAGTGCCTTGGTGGATATGGATTTGGGTCAGCTCAGGATTAGGATAAATGATGCAGAAGTGGTTTTTCACATTCGCCAATCTAGGAAGCACCCCGATGAACTCAAAAGTGAAGTATGGGCTATTGAGAAATTCTGATGAATCAAGATGACTAAGATATGCCACGATATTAAACAAGGCACTACTTGGGAGGCAACCCAATAGGTTTTAATGCTTTTGTTTGTTTTTGACTTTATTGGTAATTTTTTACTTTAGGTAACATTTTAATTGTGTGTTAATATTTGTTTTTAGACATTGAATGGGTTGTATATCGGTATGATGGTGCACTTCAAGAAAATTTTATAGGTTTTGGACATAGTGGAAAATTTTCAGAAAATGGTATTTGAAGCAGCCTCTACGACCAGGCCTACGAGTGGTAGTGTACACTATGACTCATAGTCATGCATCGTAGAGAATAATAGTGATCACTTGAAGATGGCACTCACACTACGATCCAACTTTATGACTCGTAGCCCATATTATGAGTCTTAAATGGGGTTTGTCGTGCCCAGGTATGATTTCAAATTTTTCTAAGTATTGAGTAGCCTACTAGAGTAAGACCTACAAAATGTAGACAGAGCTAGGACCCATAGTTAAGGTTATGTAAACCTGACTTAGGGAATCTTTAAAGTAAGCTCAATGATGAATATAAAGAGTCAAAATTATTTTTGACCAAAAATATCAGCCCTAATCATAAGATTGACCCTTAATCTTCCTCCATTATTGTCCGATTAATTTTTGGCCACCCTGCCACTATTCCGGCATCAACTCCGATGACTAGGGTTTTGGATTCCACCCTTCTTCTTTTGTTTAAATTTATCTGCTCATAAGGTATGCAACTTGTTTTATTTTGTCCTCACTAGTTAATTTTATAGTGATTATAATGAATGAATTTGTGTTGTTGATTGCTATCAAAGCATATTTCTTGTGAGTGTGGTGAAATCGAGATAGAGTTAGGGTTGTTTTAAAATATAGATCATGTTGTTAGCCCTAGGTTGAAGATTTGTATGTGTGGATATAATGGATTGATCATGTTATTATAGTTTATGTTTATCAGTTAAGTAGTATTGGAGTGTGAGTGTCGTTGATTTGCAAAGCCATGATAGCATAATATTGTTTGGTGTGAGGTACGGTAAAGTGGATGAGCTTTTGGACTGATTATCCCTTATTGCACTTGTTGACTCATTACCTAAGTTTGTTTTAATTATATTTAAATGATGATGGTGTATGATTTGGGAATGACTGCATGCATGTATACCTGATTGAGTTTAAGGGTCAAGGGTTTGATTCTTTGATTGCTTCATTTAATCTTGTGATGGGGTAGATTTTTCATCTTAGTTTGATTGTGATGTCATGGTGAGGTTACGGGTTTCCTTATGCTTGATTTGTTCAAGTGAACTTGCTTCGATGCTGTTTAATATTAGTTACATTCTTCTTAAAGTCCATGTGGTAAATTGATAGGTACTTCAAGTACTTATTATTCCCCTGCTACGAGAGTTTCTTACAACTCGTAGAAGGTTCTACAAGTCGTAGCTACCTCTTATAGGGAATAACAGTTACTTCAAGACCTTGAACATTTACCATACAAGACCCACCTATGGATCGTAGGTCCCTCTATGAACCGTAGTGGGGACTCACAGACCTAAGCCTGTGCTGAATTTTGCAAACTGAAACCTTGTACGAGACCTATCTGTGATCCCTAGTCAAGGCTACGGTTCATAACTGCGTCTCCTACCTTGTTTCAGTTTCTAAATTAAAATGCACCTCAGGACTACGAGGCCACAGTACAGCTCATAGTTTCCACTACTAGTCGTACCAGGGTCCCGTACCTGCCACCTGCAACTGATGCAGTGTTGACTTCTCTAATTTTTTTGTCACGACCCAAGCCTAGGGCCTAGATGTGACACAGTGCATGGGTAACCCAAAGGGACCCAAGCAAGCCTCTTAACATATTATTACACATTCTTAGTTGCAAAAGCAATAAAATAAGAATAAGAAATTATAAAAAGGGAACATGGGGCTAAGGGAGATCTTTCTTATCATAAACATCATAGAGTCAAAGAGAGTCAAGACTCATAATATCACTAGATAACTTATCCAACAACACCTCTAAACATAGAACTTAGTGGGGCCTAAGACTAGAAACCAGGCTCACCCTCATAGTCAAAGCATACAATAAAGAAAAAAGAGTCTATACATAGCTTTAATCAAGAGAAGGATGTCCTCAAAATTGAGGACTCACTAACTTGCTCTGAGAGATATCACACTAGCCACGTGGAAAAGGAGGATGATCAAGTGGGGCTCCGGTTCCTACTTGGTAACATCATATAGGCATAGAGTATGTGTTAGTACATTTAAATGTACTATGTATGTAGGATGCAATGCAATAATAGGTAGGCATCATAATCAATATGCATAATTAGGCAATAGGTGAAAATAAATTTATATGGCATGCATGAATGAAACTTGAAGTTAACATTCTTTGTATGGAATATATTACATTAGTAAGAATAGACCATCATCATAGACCAAGTTACTTAGTACATGGAATCTAAGGTAGACCACCCCTTAGTCGTGATTGAGGTATCAACCCCTCAATTGGTTGATAGCTTACCACCCTCATCAGATATGATTTAGGTATCAACCCCTCAATTGGTTGATAGCTTACTTGCCCCATTCCAGATGATTAAGACATCGCCCACCCCCCAATTAATTATGGTCAAACCCTCCCCCCCCCCCAATTGGCTATGGTCAACTCACAACACAATAGACACTTCTCATGGACTCAACCCACAACACAATAGGCACTTCTCATGGAATCAACACACGCATAATATCCTTTCATCATCATAAAGTTACTCATCTCATATGCCAAGTATTAGGGCTTCAACAATGCAAGATACATTAATTGGACATTTTATCAAATACTTGGTACGTGTGCAATGCTTGTGTAAAACCATGCCATTCATGAGTGAAATCATGCAAAAAAAACTTAATGTATAACCACCTACCAACACTTGGGAACACCCTCATGTAATATACATTGAAACCGTTCATCAAATCTCAAGATAGATCAAAGATTCATAGCTCAAAATATGCTTAAACAGTTACACTTTGACAAAACCATAACATAGTTCATATTCAAATTCAAAGTAAGTAAGACCCATAAGTGAATCAACTTAGAAACATACATTTTATGTAAAAAGGAAGCTTGGGCACCAAGAGTGAAAGGACCCAATGGTTGAAACCCTCATACATTGATTTTGGAGAATTCTTGATGAAGTTTGGAAATGAAGACTTGAAGCTTGAGTGAAATCCTTCAACTTGTTTTATTTTGTCCTCACTAGTGAGAACCTTAAGATCTAGATGAGTTTTGGGACTTAAAATTTTGGGTCAAATATTTGTCTAAGTATTTGAGAGAGTATTTGGGAATGTCTTGTATGATATGAAGGTAGAATATGGCTATGTATAGGTATTTTCACACATAGGAAGACTTAGGCCCAAGAACCAAAGGCATTGGAATAAACAACAAAACTAGTAACTTTTTAACACTGGTCCACGCACCAACAGTGTCGCGCCACGGGCACGGATCAATACTGGATAAGAAAAATTTTGGATTTCAAAATTGTGATTTATTTGCTCTAAAATCAGGGTTAAGCCTATCCCCCACTCAATTTTTCCCCTTGATTAAGAATATATAGTCAGATTTTTTATATCATGCACGAATTTTTAGATATATGGAAATTACGATTTTGGCCACTTCTGAGGCACATGTTCGGGTACTTTTTGGGGTCGTTTCATTTTGCTTTGCTTGTTATTTATTGTGTTTAGTGTTGTTTTGTTGATCATGCTGTATTTGTGCTATTTTAAGGTTACATGGACCCCAAGACTAAACGGATAGCAAAAAGGGCTATGAATACAAGACATATGGACGAGGAGTCCGATAATGAATAGTCGAGTGGATGAATGAGATCTGCATAGTCCAAATTGACCTCAAGGAACAAGTACCTTGGACTAGGGTAGCTGCTACCCGAGCTACCTAGAACAAGGCTCAAGATGTTGGTTCCTCCCAATCTGATGTGGAGAGTTATGGTAATGGGTCCGAGGGAAGTTCAATATATATGACTCCTTCTGGTTCGAAGTATCATTCAAAGGAGGTACCTAAGATGGAGGAGTAGCCCAGACCTCTATGGACCCATCTATTTCTCCTACAGATCAACATTATCATAGATAAGGTGTAGAGGGTATGAAGAAGATTTTTGAGGAGGGGTTAGAGCTAAAGGGGCAGGGTAAACCAGTCCAATCTTTCTAAGAGTAGCATAGTTGGTGGATATAGGCCTGAGCCTTATCCCAGCACTAGAGGCTGAGATCAGATGACATGTGCTTAGATGGTTGACAGACAATCTACGCTCTTAGTACAGGAGTTTTACGTAGCTTATGTAGCGACCATGTTACAAGACCTTCCCAAGGGGAAGAAGGCTCTCGATCAACCTAGATTGAGAAAGGTTTTGTTTAGAGGCAGGCGAGTCAACATCTTAGAGAAGATGATCTGCCATATGTAGTTTTAGCCTACATATTAAGCACCAGAGTCTACAACTAAGTTCGATCTGCATATTTGGTAGATTAGACAAGCTATCATTTCTAAGATTGTGGACTAGCGGACAGAGCTCTTGAGATGGGTCACTAGTCAGATAGTTGAGAGTAGTCCAGAGCCTACCTGGGTCACGACACATTCAGAGCTAATTGTGAAGTCTTCTCTTCCCTTTCCTACCAAGTTTTGGTGGGCTATTATCAAGTCTCGCATTCGAGCCAATTTGATAGATAATTTTATTATGTTGGAGTGAGCTATTTTGTTAGCCAGCATCCTGGCTGGTTATGATATCAATTGGGCTTGACTCATAGCAGCATAGGTACATGAGTTGGCACTTTAGAGGAAAATATGCATGCTATTTTTGGTGCTGACTTATAGACTCTGCATCAAAGCAAAGATGGAGGCATCACTTCATGTAGATCCTATGGTTGTGGACCTCCATACCATTACTCCCAGCCAGCTCAAGGATGATGATAACCCTGTGGCACTCTACTGGACATAGCCTCTTATTCTCGAGACATTCATGCTTGAGCCATAGGCTAAGGATTCGATAGTTGCTGCCACCACTACTCTAGCTACTACCACTATTAATGAGGGACCATAGATGTTTGCGATAGTTGATACTAAGATGGGTCCCATTACAACTGCACCTGCACTAGAGTCATCTACATCATAGATTTCTCCCGCAGACATTATGTCTGCTATTGCTTTACAAGCTATGGTTAGGAGAATATCACGGGGTGAGGGTTAGTTAGCCTAGCACATATGGCAAATTAAGCCAGGGGCCCAGCAGACAGTTCAGGCATTGGAGAATAGATGCAAGGCATTCACTATTTTAGTTTTTAATCAATATTACTACGATAGATGCTCGAGTTAATGCCTTCGAGGAGCGTGTGCAGAAGAGACATTTTGAGGCCCATCCAGCAGACTTGTCAAGCTTTTGTCAAGAGTTGATGAAGTTCAAGGCAGACCTGATTATATCAATAGCAGCT
>DF358420.1:65386-84141 GCA_000787875.1 Solanum virginianum
GAGTTCCTAAGTCTACTCTTGCAGATGAGCCGTGGTTTGATATATTTGTAGAGGATCAACTACTTGCAAGAAACCTATGGAGGAGGCTGATCCAGAGGAGGGGAACAAATGGCAGAATACCTTAGAGTATGATGAGGAGTTGTATAAGGAGATCACTGGGTTCACTCTGAGGCATCGAGAGAACAAGAGAAGTTGAGGAGAGCCCAGGCTTGAGCGATTACAGGGCATTGGATCATCCGGCACAGCTACAGCATAGACTACCCCAAAAAGCCAAATATTGAAGAATAAGGGAGGACAAGTTGAGAATGGACGAGTTCTTAAGGTGAAAGTATTGAAAAGAGTAGTTCAAGGTTGGCCCTTAGTCATTAATTTCCCAAGATGCCATACCAAACCCCCATGAACCTACGTTGCAAGGCTATGAAGTCCTAAAGTGATCCAAATGCATTAGTCAACAGTTCGGATTATAAGTATAAGGGTAGGCCTATGGTATTGGTTATCATGCATGAATCTCATTTGTGAGAGTGAGTATGTTTGCAAAGTCCCATGAGTAACTTTTGAAAGCATTTTAAGTGTAAAAAAGTGACTTCTTTTCTGTGAGGGCATTTCCATTACATGGTTAGCATTTGACTTGTTCAATGAATGTGGATTATTGATACTCCTTAACTTGTCATAGTTTGACTGTCCAATGCATCAATGTACTGTGGATTGCTGATTAGCTGCAAGATCATATTTTAAAAAAGATATTATGGGTACCTAAGTTGAAACTGAGTATGGTATATGCCACTGAGTAAATTGTCATGTATTGCTTTATTATCTATCTAGATTGAGTCATCGCGTGAGGGCAAGCAATAATTCAAAGTTAAGGGTGTTGATATGCCTTCAAAATACAGCATATTTGGTGCCTAAACATTGGATTTTGTATGTTCTCAATGTGATTTTTTATGGTTTTTATGTGTTTTTATGTTTATTTTGCTGAAAATACAGGTTGGCTTGATTTTGGAAAAAGTTGCTGATTTTGTTAATTTTTGAAGATCTACAAGACCTACTACAAGTCATAGCCCAAGCTACGAGTTGTAGGGGATGATCATAGCAATTAACAATTTCCAAAACCAAAATCTAAGAATTTAAAGTTAGCCATACGAGCTCAAGGAACGGGTCGTATGCTCACTATGACATGTAAAAGGGAGTCTCATAGTAATTAACAGTGTTAATTAAAATTGGACCAAGAAAGACAAGAGGGTACTATGAGAAGGCACTATCAGTCATAGACCAGACAACGACTCTTAGAGGTGGATCGTAGTAGTAAAGTCCAAAATACCAAGTATATATCATGAATGACCAATTACGGCTCGTAGGGCACCCTATGAGCTATAGTTATGAGCCATAGCAGCTAGCGACCAGATTTTCTAATTATTTTAGGGACCTTTATATAAATAGTATATGTTAGGAATTTAGGAGAAGCTTTTTTAGAATTCTTGATATAACACATAGATTTTAGAGTAGAAAATTAGGGTTATACTTTGAGGCTCAATTTCAGGGATTTAGATTCACTTGTGGATAAATTTCATCATTCAAGCTTGTGATTCTAATTTCAAAGATGGTTTCATTGTTCTTCAATTTGCTTGGGTAAGAAATCATCCATGTCTTTTATTTTCATTGTTGATTTGTGTGCCCAAGCCAAGAGTCGCTAAACCCACATCTAGGAGTTGTGGGAACCATAAGTAGCTAGCTTAATAACCCGGATTATTTGCACTTATTAAGTTAGGTATTTCCATGTATTATCTATTTTCCTCTATTTTGCTTGTTGTTTAATGGTGGCCAACATTAAACCTCACCTAATGTCATGATCTCGATCAAAGTCGTGATGAATAAGAAAAGGAAAAGAGTGACAGAATTCAATTGATGTGTTCTCATCTAATCAACAATACCCGACCGAGGAGAGGTTGATAGGGATAATAGGTAATTGTTAGTTGGCACACTATGGTAGCCAGCAAAACACCAAAGTGAAATTCGACCTTCACCTTTGCCCAAGGGTTGGAAGAACTTAAGTTACCGCCATAGGGAGCAACACATACAGGTACAACTTTTTCATCCACCCTCGATCTTCCACAAACCACTCACATGATTTTTAAGCCTCAAGAGGTGACTAAGGATTAATGAAAATATGGCTATGCTCACAGTTATTCATGTAGTTGTTGTTCACTACCTAAAAGCATCATCATTTTCTCTTATGCTAAAGAAGATCCTATACACACATAGGTATAACATTATTGTCAAAGGAACTCTTCAACGCTTGATCTCTTAATTGAGAAATAACATGTAAGCATCAACCCATAGGCTTGCGCTCATTCTCAATCAGAGTTCATTTGGTGTCATTCTGGACTAGGATCCCAAAGGACTTTGTGCGGGTTGTAATGTAGGGTTAAGGTTGGGTAGTATAGCATATAGTTATTTATGGCTCATCCCTTCTTAAACTCAACACATTCTTTTCAGGTCATGGATTCCTTGATGTCCTCAATCCCTTTTCTCTCCTGTTCACATCTTTTTTGATTTTGATCATCCATCCTAGATGCCTCCCTTTTTTCACTTTCTTTCAACAAGATTTCGGAGGTTCCTATTTTCAAGTACTTCTTTTTCAGCTCCACATTTTTATCTTTTTTCAAACATTTGTTTTTCATTACTTCTAGGACTCCTTACCTTTCTTTCTTTTCCTTTTTCTTTCCTCAACTGTTGCATGGGAGACAACTCCCTCTTTCTACCAACACGCCCAAATTGGCCTTTGGCCATCATTTTGTTGTTTTTAAGCACAAAGAGGGATTAGTGAGGAACAATAAAGATTTATCTTTCACAAATTCAAGTCGAGGCTATATGGTTGCCAAAGAAAGAGTTAAAACTCAAAAAGGTTTCATTGAGGAATGAATTCATTGTCATTGGAGGTCAATATGGCTAAAGTGGACTACAAAGAACATAAGAAGGCGTAATGTCCTTTCCTAATCCGGAATCAACAAAATCACTCTTCAAAACAAGCGGGGCAAGTTCTAGATGTTGCAAAACATCCCTTCCAACAAAATACCTAATCTTACAATGGAAAAATGGATTCTCATTCAAAAAATAGCAACACACTCACAACTTTTGATCATTGCATATTCAAGCTCGATCACTCATATAGTCAACTCAAGATGCATCAAATCTATTCATCGATTGATTTACGAAGAAAAGGACAATATGTGAGTTAGTATATGCTCCTCATTCATGGCACCATCTGAATCAAAGAAATGGATTATCAATCCTTGGATTGCTAAGGACTAGAGACACAATATTTGCACTTGAATGACTTTTCACATATGCACAGGGTTTGCCAAAAAGGACATCATTTGCAATCATTTGTCCATTCATTTAAATAAAGAAGAAAATAAAAAATAAAAAAATAAATACTAATCTATTACAACCCAAATTAAAATTATTTACAAACCAAAAATTAAAATTGTCTGAAACATCCATCAAGAAGAATTAAAAGTAAACATTATCTCATCAAATCATGACAAAAACATTAGGCAATCATCATTGTCAATAGATATATGGAACTCCTAATGTTCATCCCCTCCCAAATAAAAATCATTGTCCTCAATGTGCAAAGAGCAATAGAAATCAAGCATAAAAGGAATGAATGAGTGTTAGAGTCCCCTTAGTCTGAGTCAATCCTGTTGTAGTGGTAGTGGTAGAGCTGAAGAAGTGATTATGGGGGGGCATCAATGCCCTCTTCCCTTGGTGGACTCTCAAGATCAATCAATGGTCTCTCGAGCTCAGGCTTGAGCTAGAGCTCACGTACACCTGATGTACCCATCATGGACGTGTCTAGAATAGATGCTCTTTTTCACTTTTTCTATGATTTGGTCTTCCATCCATGTTAACTCCTCATGCTCCTCTTGGTTCAGCTTCACTCCCAATGCATATTCACTAATGCTCCTCTTTGTTCAGCTTCACTCCTAATGCATATTCATCAATTTTTAGGGTGCTTGTTGCCTTGGTTTCTTCACTGCCTACACCTGCAACATCCATATCTATCCCATCATTTAGAGCTATATTTATGTCAACCTGGATGGAATCCTCTAGTCCATCCCAAAAAGTACTCAAGTCTATGTACCGAAGGGATGCCACCTCTTTTTTCAAGTAATCAATGTTGGCTTTTATGGATAAGAAGCCTTCATTTCCACTACTTGTTTTCTTCACAGCGGTCATTCTCTTCTTTAAGCTGTCCAAACTACTTTCCATAGTTCTTAATCATCTCAAGCCAGTCTATCCTTAAATTATCTCCCTCTATCAACACCAATTGCTTAGCCTTGGGTTCAATGCTTTGGCTATGGATATATCAATTAGCATAGGCACAAATAACGCAACTCAAGTTGTGTGGCAATCAGCCACTTTGGCTAGTTTTCCAATGCCATAAATGGCAGCCTTACTGAGCGAGGATTGGTTATCAATGGCATGTGGCTCTACCTATGCTTCAAGTATGGGGATTAGAGCAGAAGAGGAAAGTAAAGTAGGTGAGGAAGAAGTAATACCTACCATAGGAGCCAAATCTGTAGATCCATACTTGAGGGCCTTAACATCAACAACTGTTGTGTCCTCTCAGCTAGCTTATGCCTTGCCCTGTCCTTCTTATCCCTTTGAAACTCAACCTCTATTCATTGGATATTAGTGGATGTTATTATTGGGTAATATGTTGTTGGTGGGTACTCTAGCTTTTTTGCATAAGGCAATGATGAGGCTGGGGAATGATAATGAGGTCTGCTCTTGTTTTGCCCTTGTCAGGATTTCTAGGGTGGCAATTGCACTAAGATTCAACTTCTAGCAGCCTTTGATACATCCAACCAATGTTGCTTTGGAATGTTAGTGTATTGACTCAATTTGCAATGACATTAAGTTATTGCTAACAAACCCAAGCTAATACCTTGCCAGAATATTCATCTTTTTCTTTTCAATAGTTTTTCCTTACTCTATCTACGAGGGAGCAGGAATCCCTATCATAGGAGCCAGACATGCTTTGATATCATCAAATGTCTTCACTCTCTTCATTTCATCCATGTTATTTTTATGTTTACATGTGTATCCTAGTATATCATTGATTTATGTTTCACCACACTAGACTTGCACACCTCAGACTTCTACCACATGAAGATGCTTTAGCGCAACCTTCACCCTACTTTTGACTTTGACTTTGGTAATGGCCTTACCATAGGCCTCATAGGATTCACGAACTAGGTTGGGAACAACAGGTGTCAAGGTTTGGTGAAAATCTAAAAGATATGGAATTTAATAATTTTCCAAACCTCGAGATACCTATCAACTACCCTATCAGTAAAAAAACTGTTTCTCTTCTAGAATTGTTTTTTCCCTTCTACTCTGAGTTTGTTCAAGTGACTCAGGGTGATTGTTGACTGGATCCTCTGAGATGTTTGGAGGAGGGGATCATTAATAACCTTGATCTAGCCTCACTCTAATGCCTTTGGGACTTTTCTTCGAAGTAGGTTTTGCATAGGTGTTTTGGACCCTTTTTCCTCTTCCTCTAAAATAGACCATGTTACATGTAAGGATCCTTCCTTATCATTGCCTAAATCCTAGTGTTCAATCACTTTCTTTTTTTCCTTACCTCACTCTTCCTTGTGAGGTCTCTGAGAACTTTGTTTTGCCTGATCGGGGGCTATAGTGGCTCCCCGAGTTGCCCAGGATCGATCCCTAGTGATAGATTCCTTTTTCTTACTTATTTCTACAAATCAAACTCAAGATACTGTAAGCATCGATCAAGAATAATTAGACTAAAAATTAATCTCAAGATAATCATTTTGCGTGAACAGGTTTGTATGACCGTAGATCATGTTCAGCAATCTGTCGAATAGATTTAACAGTCAAGTAGATCGTCTCCATATTTCACAATTTTCAAAAACTCAGTCACTACTAATTTTTGCAATGGAGATGCACGCGAGGTGATCCGCTGAATTGATTTGCTGATGGAAAATTCTATCACCGAATGTTGCAAAGGCTGAACATAATAAATTAGTCAAAAAAGCCAGTGTGTGTGACATTTAGGCATATCGCCAAACTCACTTCGATAGTCAAAATGACCTTTGCCGAAGTTGGATGTCACAACCAACACCCATGCATTCAAAATTTATTCAACTTTGCACAAAATCATGGATTAAAATCACACACTAACCCACTATAAATCATCACTAGATGCTCATTCATCAATTGCAACATTAACATAATCATCATGGCTGTAAACATGTTCAACCGATGCCTTACCCTTCAGAATGACATCAGCCAATTCATCATAGGGAAAATTAACTTCGTTCAAAAGAGTTTAGGAGTTACACAAACTTCACCCATAGCCCACAAGAATAACCAACACAATAAACATGTATACTCATTTAAGGCATTCTCGTGATTATGGTACTATCTCGACTTAAGGTTATCCATCATTAAATCAAAGCCAAAATTGAGACAATAGACCATTACATTCTACTTTTTGGTAACATATTTATCCAATCTACCCCTAGCCCTAGCCCATAGCACATGCACCAACAATTTAATTATTTCCAAGTGAATTTAAATCCTAAATACACTAAACACACATGAGGCATAGGGTTCTAGAATTACTAAAACACATCACCCACATGATTATCATTAAGATTTCAACCACAATTAAGAATAAGAAGCTCACAAAACTCTAATCAAGCCTTCATAATTTCAATAAAATCATTCCAAAAAGAAAATAAAGCTAAGGGCCAAGAACATACCTCTTTGATGATGTAGGAATAAATGAGAATTTTGTAGTAGCTTTTGTTGATCAATTTCTTCACACCAACAGAAAAATTCCAAAGAAAAGGCTAAAAGGAGTGTTGGTTTGTAAGGGAAGTAAAAAGGAGGGAATATTAAAAGTGAAAATCCCAAGGCATTTGAAAAGCCTTAAATAGGCTAGTCAGGTATACAAAATTGGTGATATCGGTTTACACTGCCAAACACTTTATGTGGTACGTCGATCATGATGGTAACCACCTTTTTTGTCAGAATTCAAACCATAACTCCACTCATGGAAAATGGTGAGACTAACCATTACCCATGATCCACCAACTTGCAACTTAGATGCCTAATTGTACAACACTTCTAGAGTCATCAACTGACTTAACAGGCAGTCAAATTGGTGATGCCCATCTTCAATAGGCGATTTGTTGATCAGACTCATCCCGTCGCCCTTTCAGCTTTTATCTCAGACTCTCCCTTTTTCATACCTGCATAAATCAACACCCATTATTCAAAATAAAATGATTAACTACTCACCTTGTGTTGCCTCCCAAGTCGGGCCTTAGATACATCATGGATGATATAATTCCTTTTATCCTCATGTCACATCTGTAACAACTTGGAGGTCTTTTGTCGGCTTCAAACTTTTGTAAATGTTGAAAACCACTTCTTCATCATTCACTCTGAACCTTAGGCCCCTCTTTCTACATCCACAACGACTCCTCCAGTTGCCAGAAATGGCCTTCCAAAAATAATAAGCACGTCGGTGTCCACCTCATAATCTAGGATCACAAAGTCAGCAGGAAGAATAAACTTGTCCACCTTCAATGACATATCATGTAATATTCAAACTGATATTTTGGTGGATCAGTTAGCCATAAGGAGTTGCATTGTTGTTGTTGAAGGGGTCTCCAGCCCCAACTCTTCACATAGGGCTAAAGGCATGAGATTTATGCTTGTGCCTAAATCACGTAATACCTTATTTAACTTTGATGCTCCAATTGTGCAGGGTATAGTGAATACACCTGGATCCTATTTCTTCACAACCAACTTCTATGTCAAAACAAAATTACAACTGTGAGATACCTTAAGTGTCTCACACTGAAGAGGCTGCTTCTTTGTGACAAACTCCTTCATAAATTTTTTATAACCTAGCCTTTCGATAAATGTTTCCACTAGTGGAACATTTATCGATAGAGAGTTGAACACATAATGGAATTTATGAAATTTAGTCTCCTTCCCATTCCTTTTCAATTGTGAGAGGATAGAGGATCAATCTTTATGTGAGGCATTTTCAACCTAACAGTTGGATTAGCATTTTTGGGAGATGTCATTTTTACATTCACTGCATCATCTCCAACCTTCTCTTTATCACTACTCTCAGGGTTGCCAAAGGCTTCATCACTTTTGTCATTTTCATCTACTGCCATATTCTTATCACTTTCAATACCCACTTTATCTTTTTCATCTTCATCTATAACCGATGTAGGCTTCACACTTTCTACCACTCTTCCACTTCGAGTAGTAATAGCTAAGCACTGCCGATCACCACTTTTAGGATATGCCATGTGTCGCTAGGCAATCCATCATTTGGCCATTGAATAAGGTGAGCTGAGATAATTCCAAGTTGAGTCTCCAAGTGTCTGATAGAAGCTGAATGCGAAGTTACTATTTGATTCAGCCGAGAGAAGATTGACTTCATTTCTTTCAACACTTTGTTAGAGGCCTCAACTTTATTGAAGATTTAGGTTAGCATGTCTTAAGTACGAAAAATCTCTGGATACACTGTAGGATCAGTTTCTTTTACCCTATCATATTGTGGAACATATTTATATATAGCTCCATCTCGGTCTCTCCTACCTCTAACTTGAGGTTGTTCAGGCCATGCTTGATCTCGCCATCTAGCAATGTTGTTCCAACCTTGATTCCCCGGTGGCTTATGAAAAGCCGATCGAGAACCCATTACTTAGTTACCTGTATAATGTACCTTTTTACTATATTACTTAGTTACCTATATAATGTACCTTTTTACTATATCCTCATTTGTACGGTAAATTAACATAAACCTACATCTCAAGCAGAATCTACAAAATTAATACTCTTTTAATTTCCTCCCATGAAATGCTTAGTCAAGAGATCCAGTTGAGTCATCATCTTGGCCATGTTTTCTTCTCTCTTTCCTGATCCTTAGCGAGTTGTTCCTTAGATGGACCTCTATGTATAGAAGATATGAGGGCATCTCTTGTATACCAAGCTTGGTTAATCTTTGTCATATCAATCAATGACTCATGAGCAACAACAAAAGTTTGCTTCATAATTCCACCTCGTACTAGCTGGTCAGCAACACATTTGTTGACTGCATCAAGACTTACATAAATGTACTTCAAAATAGGTGATATGGCCCGCAATGGTATGGACATTGAACAAAGAGTTCTCAAAACTGCAACCATGTCTTATGCAATGGCTCGCCATCAATTTTCTTGAAGTCCTCTATATTTTTTCTTAGCTTAACCATTTTCAAATGAGGGAAAAACCTTTCAAGAAATGCATCTTAGAGTTCCTCCCATGAAGTGATTAATTCCTGAGGAAGCTTAGATAGCTACCTCACTACTTCTCCAGTGATAGAGAATGGATAGAGTATTAGCCTTATGGCCTCTTAGGAGACTCCCTTAAAATTGAATGGTAGGCACACATCGATGAAGTTCCTTAGATGCTTATGAGGATTCTCATAAGTGAGTCCTCCAAATAACCCTTTCAACTAAAGTAACTGTAACATTGTGCTCGTTACATGAAATACAGCTCCTCCAGTCAATAGGTGCAGCCAAATGGCTCCTGTATTCCCCACCTAGTCCTAGTCGACATTCAAAATATCATTCATATCTCCAACATTATTAGCATGGACGCTCCTATCGTCCTCCATCTTAGCACCTATTTGATCAACAATAAAAATAACAATAAAGCATAAAATAATTCTAACAACAAAAAATTAATTCAACAAACACTTCAGTCACAAACTAATGTTGCTCCTCGGGAATAGCGCCATTTTTTAATGGGCACTTAATCCTACTACACAAAGAAGCAAGACGGTCATCATCAGCATATTCCCAATAATAGAGTCAGGGTCAAATCCCATAGGGAGTGGAGTTTTGAGAGTTGAAGTATTTTATTGAATTGGACAATTATAGGTCAAATTTTGGGGGTTACAATAATTAAAGATTTAGATCTAGCAAACTATAACTAATTAGCAAATTAACCAACAGATAGACAGAAATGTTGGGGATGTGCAAATATGGGATTAGATATGCTAATCTACCTCTAAATAATTTACTAATTAAGCTAAAGATAAGTTAATAGGCTACGATGCTGGTAACCTAAGTTCAATAATGACATAATGATGTTTCCCATGATTCTATTACGATAACATACGAGGATCACTCTAGGATACACCTGGCATGAGAAATCACAGCAAACCACCTAATACCTTAGCCGTTGAACCCATAGTTATGGCATTCAACTGAAACCTCAAAAGATTTCCACTAAATATACCCATTCCATACACTAATTACTCATATTAAAGCAATAATTAGAGAGATGAAGTAACCCCTAAGTTGCAACCTTGAGATTCTAAGTGAAACTAAGCAATTGACATAAATTCACTTAGATTAATAATAATATAGTCAAGATAACAAAGACCTAGCAATAGAAATCAAATACACACAATTACACACCCCAACATAAGGATTTTAACCACTTTTGCTAGAAATTAAAGATTCGATACCATTATATGCAGCTGAGTACATTGGCAACAAGGATTAAAAGAGAAAAGTTGATTTCAGCAAGCTAATCTCTAAAAATTTGCACCTCCACAAGCTTGAAACCCTCTCCCATGTAATATTTTATCAAGAATATTCTAAGTACCCTAATCTCACTCTCTCTCTCTATTGGAATTCTGAAGACAATAATCTATACAATGTCATTTTCAATAATTTCATAAATAATTCATGCTAAATCATTGAATCTTATTCATTAAATTTCATCTTGGAGGTCAAGGCTGGACATCGTCGAGTACTTCAGCGATGCCCTAAATGTGCACTTGACTGCTTTCCTGATGTTCACACTCCAACATATTTGGCGATACACTGAAAATTCCCTTCTACAGCACTAATGTTCACGCTCCAATAGTAAATCGATCACTATCAAGTATAAACCTAATAAGAGGTTAGGTCGAATCCATAGGGAATACGAGGTTGACCATATTGACTTTTACCAACAATTTATTTCAAGCATCAATAGGTTATATTCTCTAGAATGGGGCAAGGGAGTTGCAATTCAAAGTGAAAGAAAGTAAAAATACTACACAACTATTACAAAGAGACAACCAAATTGAGGGACAACTTGGGAACTGTGTTCCCCATGATTGATTAACTCAATTACCCCGGATAACGTAATTTTATTGAGACATGCATGTAAGATGGTAACTTAGGTTCTTCCAGCCCTCTAGTGAAGGTTAAGGTCAGATTGCACCATGGCGCTTAGTCGGCAACCACGGTGTGCCAACTAACCATTACCCATTGTCCCAGTCAACCTCCCCTTTTTGGTTGATTAGATGAGAACACATTAATCGAATCTTTTGTTCCATTTCCTTTTTCCTATTCACCGTTACCTTGGTAGGGATCATAATACTTGGCGGGTTTTGGTGTTGGCCACCACCAAACAACATTCAAAATGAAAGGAAATTGACAATACATGCAAATACCCAACCAATGAAATACACAAAATGTAGGTTATTTCAAGTCAACTCCTCATGGTTCCCATAACTACAAGTTGTGGGCACTTAGCTACCATGGCTAGGGCAAAATCACAAACAATGCATATAATGAACACGGTTGAGAGATTACCCAAAAACTATGAAGAAGAAAACTACCTTAATGTTGAAACCATAAGATTAAATTAATGAAGTTTGAGTACAAGTGATTTCAGATCCCCAAAAATGGGTCTTCAAAGTAAAATCCTCAAATCTACACTAACCCTGGAAAAATATTCCCTACGATTAGTCAAAGTTGTCTTGTGTAAAATAGAATCTCCAAAATCTGCTTTCAAAACCCCATCTTAAACTATTTATACTATTTATAAAAAGACCCTTAAAATAAAATAAAAAATCCAGCTAACAGCATATACTGCTCATAGGTACGACTCGTACAGTGACCTATGAGTCCTAATTAGGCTTTCGTAGTCAGCACTTGGCATTTTGGACTTGACTGTTATGATCCATTACTACAAGTCGTTGCTTGAAAGATCTCCTCGGAGTCCCTGCTTTCAGTTCTTGGCCTAATGCTTGACCTCTCTTAAAATTGCTAGGAGAGCACCCTGTGACTCCTAGCTTACATTACGACTCATAGGGTGACCTATATGTCCCAAGTTTCATCAAAATCTGCATTTTTCTCCCAAAAATCATGTCAACCTATTTTTTCTACACAAATAACATAAAAATGCATAAAAACCATTAAAAAGTCACATGAAAAACCTGCAAAATCCCTTGTCTTAGGCATCAGATGTGTTGTAATTTGTCAGCACATCAATACCCTCAACTTAGAATTATTGTTTGTCCTCAAGCGACGACTCGATCTAGATAGACAATAAGTAACACATAGCAATTACTCTAATGGCACATACTTCTCTCAACTTCAACTAAGGTACCCAACTCTCATTTTCAAAACCTGAGTGCATAGCTACCAAGCAAACTAAGACACAATGATGCATCTGATAATCCAATTATGACAAGCTAAGGAGTATTAACAATTCACAACCGTTGAAAAAGTCATATGCCAATCATGTAATACAAATGCCTTCACGAAAAAAAGTCCCTCCATTTCACTCAAAAACCAATCAATGTTTAGGGACTGCGCAAGCATCGTCACTCTCAAAAATGAGATTCACGAATGATAAGCATCACCATAGGCTTGCCCATATACATATACTCCGGACTGTTGACTAGTTGGATTAGGATCACTTTAGAACTTTATAGGCTTGAAACATAGGCTTACGGGGCTTTGGTAAGGTACTTTGGGTAATTAGTGACTAAAAGCCATCCTTAAACCATATTTTTCGACATTTTCACCTAGATAACCCATCCATTTTCATTATGTCCTCCCTTATTCTTCATTTTTTTAGCTTTTCTGGGTGTTTTCTTTTCCTTTTTCAGCTGTACCTCATATTTGAACTCATTTTGCTATTGTTCTCATTACAAGGCAACTTTTCTTTCTTTTCTCACCCGGCACACTATTTTCTCTTCTTTCTTTCATTCCCCACTAATCACCTCATTTTTGTCACTATACCACAACATTAGCCACCCTCAACTTAGGTTTTTAGCCTAAGGTGAAGTACACAATATCCATTCCCTAAACCAAGGCCACCTTTGGTATCCACCCTTAACTTATACTTTTTGCCTCAATCAAGGTTCACATGTTCAAGGATAGATAAGGGACAAGATCAAGTTTTTTCACTAAATAAAGTTAGGCTAGCTGGGTATCAAGAAAGAACAGGTACATGGAAGGCTCAAACATTTGGAACAAGAGACATACTACTACATTTGGTAGATCATTTAGGCAAAAAAGAGACTAACTTAAAGAACAATGGCCTAAGATCCTTTCCTAATCAACCAAGATCTCCAATGCAATCATAGAGTAAAAAAGCAGGTTTTGTATTAATATACAATGCGTGAATATGACAATACTAGCTCACACATATATGGCATTGCATAAACAATCAATCATAGACTCACAGATCATGCTTCAAGCCTTAACATGCCTTTGCTTCATCAGAACAAATATTTCCAAACCAATTATTTGAAAGATTGCAGTAATAACCAACAATCCCAAAAAATTTATGGGTACCCATTTTTCAAAATAGTCATAAAACTATTCAAGATTATATATATGCCAAACATAATAATCACTACATATCCATGTATGCATTGTTGCTCCCGAGCCTTCCTCTGCTCCTCCATGACTATAGACTCTCGCACTACTTGATCTGTGATCCACTACTATAGCTTTGACAACTCCTCAGCTGTCCAAGGTCTCTTCTAGCTCACAATCGTATTATCACTCTCCAGAGGCCTCTTCCCATGGGCATGTGGGTGATCCTCAAATAAGTCAATCAAATCATCATCCTCAGGTACTTCCTACCGAGCTACTATCGAGGCTGTTAATGATTTCATTAGGTCGGCCTTAAACTTGGCCAACTCTTTCTTTACAGTAGCCATGTCAGCAGGTCATGCTCCCTCAAGCCTTTGCTGTAACTATCCTCGAAAGACCCTGGCATCCACCGCAATCACTCTCCAGTCCATAACAGCAAGAGCGAATGCCTTAGCCTACTCCTCCAAGTCCCAAACTATCTGACGAACCCATGGTTTGAGCTGGTCTATCAACCTACCTAGTTGGGCCTTTGTCCTAGTCAACATTCATACCAAAGCCTAAAAAGAAAAAACAGACATAAGAGGGTCATCTGCAGAAGTAACTTAAGTAGTAGATGGCTCTGGTGCAGATGTAGCTATGGAGGGAATTGCATCGATATCAGTTGCTAGAGGCTACTTTGGTGCAATTGAAGTAGTGGTGGTAGGAACTGGAGTCAGCTCCTAAGCATCTGGATTAAGAGCGAATGGATCTGGAATGGGCAGAGAAGCTGCTCTCGATAGGGCCATCGGGTTCTCATTAGTCTTGATTAGGCTGGGATCTGTAGTATGCAGGACCTCTACATATGGGTAAAGGTGGAGAGAAACATGAACTACGGCCTCATTGCATAGTCAATGTATCAAGATGGGGAATGGCAATGAGGTGTTAGTCCGAATCGTGGACTCATGAATCTGCTCCGCCATGATGCGTGCCTAGTCTATCTCATAGCCAGCTAAGATACTGGCTAATAACACAGCCCATTCCAAAGTGATTACATTATTTGTAAATACAGGCCTGATGCGCTATCAGATAATGGACCACTAGAATTTGACAGGAAAGGAGAGATGAGACTTCACTATCGACTCAACATAGTTTGTACCCACGCTGGATCGACATCGCTCTCACATATTCGGCTAGCCACCCATCAGAGAAGCTCGGTCCTCAAGTCTATATTCTTCCCAATCATCATTAGCCTCATCTTCTTAGTCCTGTCATTATACTTGGCGGTGGAATGTGGCACCCTATAATTAGAAATAAACTGAACCCTGCAAATGGTCTCCTCTAATATGTCGACTCTTTGACCCCAGAATAAGACCTCGCACAGTCTGGGCTGATCAATGGACTTCTTCCTCTTTGGAAGATCTCTGAAGATGGTAGGAACATAGGTGGCATAAAACTCTCGAACTAAATACAGGGTATACTTCCCTAGCTACCCTGATAACCATCGGATCCCGTGCCAATCAATCTCTGTCTCTAAAGCCGAAACCTTACTCAACCCTGAATCATTCAACCTGGACTCCTCATGAAACTACCTGACAAGTTTTTCCTATCCTTTTGGCTTTAACCCTCTGTTGTAGATTTCTTCCATACTCGAAACTCCCCATCGGATATGTTTAGGATCAGTAGAGTCGACAGATAGGTCGATCAGGGGCTGTGACTTTGTTTCACCCTGCTGAGCCTATGATACCTCATGAGAATCTAACTCCGTATATGTAGGAGTCATCTATAGTGAACTATGAGCTGACTCATCTCCATCACCCTTCTCTTTAGACTGAGAGGAACTCTCAACTATCATTGGAGTTTTTGTAGCCCCGAATCTAGTTTGAGGCACATTTGCCTCCGGGTCAATTTAGGCCCTATGGACCTCTTCTAATCCCTCTGTTTGCTCGGTATCATAGGCCTCATCTATCAGCTTTTTATGAAAGGCACAGATAGCATTTTTATCCATTGGAGGAATTGTACCTAAATATTACACCCCATACCATAAATGAGCACCATCATGTCTAATTGATCAGGAAACTAACAGAGAAAGAAACAAAAACCGAAAAGAAAGACATAAAAAATTTACATTGCATCAGTTGTAGATTTGCAGGTATAAGACAAAGGCACGACTCGTAGGATGACCTACGAGTTGTAGTCTGGGCTCATAGCAATTTTTGGAAACATTTTAAAGTACAAGACACGTCCTACAAGACCTCACTATGGTTCATAGTGAATACTACGACCCATAGATGGGGTCTCGTATAGTAAATGATAAGGAGCCATAGGTAATTGTTGTTCCTTACGAAGGCCCATTATGGCCCATAATAACACCTACGAGTTGTAGGAAGGCTACGTAGTAGGAAATAATAGGCACTTGTGGTGCCTATAACTTCACCAAACAAACCCTAATCAATCGAAATTAATTCAAACATCATTTGAAGTAACTCTTTTAATCCATTCAACAGGCATATTAATATTCATATGACCCTTTTCAAGAAAATTCAAACCAATAATTACCCCACAAATTGTATCAATAATTAGACAATCAACTGACAACTTCCCAACACATTTGAGATTTACCCAAGAATTTTCGATCCTCGATCTCACAATAATCAACATTAGCATACAATCGTGGAAGTTTAAAGGGATCAAGCACAGATAGATACAAGGGTTATCTCAAAAGATCATTCCCAACCCAAACACACGGCCATAATTAAAATGCACCCTGACATGAATCCAATAGTTAAAAGACCAACAAGTATTCACTACACACTTATGATCAACACTAGACATGACAAGGGATCACTATTGCAATTAACCAATAAGGGAAAATTCATAATTTAGAATAACATTGTGGAAGTCCAATCGACGAAATCCTAATTCTTATTTCAATGTACCTTCTTATGGGTATCCTAATTCTAGTCTTAAACACACAATCTTTCAATGGTTTCAAGATATACATAAGATTTGTGTTAAAAATTTAACCAATAAACATACTATTTTAGAAGATGGCAAACAATCAAATGCAATGAGAAAGAAAGGGGGAAGCTGAAACCCTAGATGATGGACTAGCTAGAAAGAGTGACTGGAAATTAATGTGGGTAGGCTGGAAAATGGGTTGAAACAGTGAAGGGGAAAATAATTTAGGGATACTTTGCGGATTAGGTTATAAAAAATAAGGAATTAGGGGTCAAAATGAATTTTGACCCATTTTATAACAAATTGGGTCACCTTTTAAATTTCTGTAAATCGGGGCTACAAAACCCTGACTACAAGTTGTAGGGCTTCCTACGACTCATAGGTCATGGTTTCCTGGTAGACCCAAATACATAGCAAAATTTAGAATTCATACTTGGGCACTACGAACCCTACTTACGACTCATAACATGGACTACGAATTTTAAGGTTAGCTCGTAGTGTATGTGTCAACTTTAATTCAACATTGTTCTCCTCTATGAGGCATGACTATGAGTTATAGAGCGCAATATTGCTCGTAGGCTTAGCTGTAGAGGCTGCTTCAAATGTCATTCTTCACACTTTTAGAACCTGATTCACACCCACAAACCAACATCTCAAAACACACCAATCGTTAAAACAACATAGCTGATTCAATGTCTTTATAATAAAAATCAAAATCAATCTACTACCTAACAGTTCAAACTACAAAAAATAAACTTAAAAACAAGCCAAAAATATGAAAAATACTTGGGTTGCCTCCCATGAAGTGCCTTGTTTAACGTCGTGGCTCGACTTTGTCATCATCCATCATTAGAAATCTTGAATGGTCCACACTTCGCTCTAGAACTCATTCTGATGCTTCATTGGTTGGTGGATGTCAAAACCAACCTCTATATCATTGACCCTGAATCAAAGTTGACTAGAAACCATATCCACCAATGCTCTCTTGGTGGCTAGAAATAGTCTTCCCAATGTAATGGGCACCTCAAAATCCACCTCACAATCAAGGATCATGAAATCAGCAGGGAAGATGAATTTATCAATTTCTATAAGCACATCAAAGAGTACCCCCTCTGGCCTTTTAATAGTTCTATCCGCCATGAGTAACCACATTCTTGTGGGTGTAGGAGTACCAAGACCATGGTTTTTGAAAATGGCAAGAGGGATAAAATTAATACTAGCTCCTAAGTCACACAATGCCTTTGCAAACTTTACATCACCAATGGTGCAAAGAATGGTGAATGCACTGGGATCTTTCTTTTTTTGTACAAGGCATTTGGTCATGATGGCACTATATTGTTGGAGAACTTGTGAAAGCTCTTGGCTCATCACGTGCTTCTTCATAACTAAATTTTTCATGTACTTAGCATACCTGGGCATCTTCTCCAAGGCTTCTAGAGGGGAACGTTAATGGACAATTGCTTTAGCATTAAAAGGAAGTGTTTAAATTTACCATCCTCCTCCTTTTTTCTTGAGTCTTTGAGGAATAAAGAATGAGGTTTTGGGATCATCTTGGCCTTTTCTTGCTCTTTCACCTCTTCACTTTGCATCCCGTTGCTTTCCAAACCATCTTCTTCAACCACAACTTTGTCATCAACACCTTTCTCACAAGCTTCATTATCAACCACCAGCATTAGGGGATCTATAGTGCTCTTCCCAGTTCTCATCATGAACACTATGAAATGCCCATCATTCTGTGGATTTTGAACCCTGTTACTTGGCAAAGTACCCTTTTGGCATTTGTTTAACTGAGAAGAAACTTGACCAAATTGTAGCTCCATTTGTTTGATGGCCACCGAATAAGACTCTATCTTTTTATTGACACTTGAAATATCTGATTTCATCCTTTTTAGAGTCTCATCTTGATGGTCAGCCCTTTTCAATAACTTCTCAAACATTTTCTCAATCCTAGAATTGCCATACCCAGCATAACAATTGTGGGGAGGCACATAGGAATTATTTCTATAACCATCTCTTTGCCCCTACTCAGCCTCTGGTGCTCTTTCTCTTTCATAATAACCACCACAGTTATCTCTATATGCACTCTCTATTATAGTTCTG
>DF358420.1:84213-124542 GCA_000787875.1 Solanum virginianum
ATAGATCTGACCTTGATTTCCAGAACCTTGCCTCTAATAGCCTGTGTTGGACCCTTGGGGGTGGTTTCGGAAACCTGCCAATTGATTACTAACAAAGCAAGCATCGTAATCAAAGAAGGATTCTTCATACATAGGCACCTTTGGAGGTTGATGAATCACTGTATGAACACTTGCTTGGTTTTGTTTCAATACCAAGTCCCTACTTATGCAAAGTTAAGCAAGTTGTTGCATAAACTCCTCATTTACCTTAGCTTGCTCATTGTTGGTGTTCACCGCACATGAAATTTTAGTTGCACCGTTCTCTCTTCGGCCCCATACTATATTTGTTTTGACCACTTACTCTATTCTTTTGGTGATTTGTACAAAAGGTTGATCAAGAAACATGCCTCCCATGATTGTATTGGCAAAATCTTGACTATTCCCATCAAGAGCCCGATAGAAGATCTCCACTAAAGGCATCATCAACAATTTTGTGATTCGGAACCATTCTCAAGCACATAATGAACATTTCCTATGTAGTACTAATTAAATCACCTGGCAATTGTTCAAATTGTTTATTTGATCTTTGAGCTTAAGATTTTTGGACCTCAAAAAATACCTCTCTAAAAAGGCTCATTGTAGCTCAGCCCAACTTGTGATTGAACTTTGTGGATGTTTTGACAACCATATTGTCGTATTTGTAGTTAGAGATAGAGGGAACACCCTTAAACTAACTGCATCCATTAAAAGGTCTTGTGTATCTATCACACTCTTGCAAACAAATGCAACATAACGGATATGGCTATGTGGAACCTCCGAAGGTAACCCCATAAACAAACCATAATTTTGAAGCATTTGTAGTAGACCACTAGACACGATGAACTTAGTGTTGGCCAATAGTAGTGGCAACACTATTGCTCTTATAACATCCATGGCCATAGGGTTCAACCTATATTAGTTACATCCATGTGCATTTTAATTGAATGCCCTATGGTGTAGACTATTTTCTCTTTACCATTGGTTTTCATCTCTACCCACATCTTCCTCATGTTGACCAATGGCTTCATCAATCACGATATCCTCATTTTCTTGGGTCATTCTTCTTGCAATTCGATGGATCTCCAAGTTAATTGGAACTAAGGGATTGCCTTGGCTCCTTCTGTTGGGCATACAAACCTATTATAGCCTGCAAACAAAACCAAATAACAAAAATAAAAACAAAAGTAAAATATAAGAGAATCTAGAAATTAACAGTTGAATTAACTACTAGTAAGGTCAAGTCAGAAACCTAGACGTATTCCCTGGCAATGGCACCATAATTTTTTATGTTCACGCCCCAACAATAAAATGATCGCTATCAAGTATAAACTTAACTAAAGGTAAGGGTCGAATTCACAGGGAATATGGGGCTGACCATATTCTTTGTCATCAACACCTTTCTCACAAGCTTCATTATCAACCACCAGCATTAGTATAAAGAGACAATCAAATTTAAGGACAAATTAGGAATTGACTTCCCCATAATTCGTTAACTCAATTACCCCAGATAAAATAATTCTAATTGAGTCATTGCATGTAGGGCAGTAACTTAGGTTCTTCTAGCCCTCTTGTGAAGGTGAAGGTCGAATTTCACCATGGGGCTTGGTCGGCAACCACGGTGTACCAACAACTGTTACCCATTGTCCCAGTCAACCTCCCCTTAGTTAGGTTTGGTTGATTAGATTAGAACACATCAATCAAATTCTGTCATCCATTTTTTTCCTATTCATCACTACCTTGGTGGTGATCATGACACTAGGCGGCGTTTGGTGTTGGCCACTACCAAAAAACATTCAAAATGAAAGGAAATAGACAATACATGCAAATATCCAACCAAAGAAATGCACAAAATCTAATTTATTTCAAGTCAAGTCCTCATGGTTCCCACAACCCCAAGTTATGGGTGCTTAGCTACTCATGGATAGGGTAAAATGACAAACAATGCTTATAAAGAACATGATTGAGAGATTACCCAAAAACTATGAAGAAGAAAACCACCTTGACGTTGAACCCAAAAGCTTGAACTAATGAAGTTTGAGTACAAGTGATTTCAAATCCCCCAAAATGGGTCTTCAAAGTAAAATCCTTAAATCTACACTAAACTCTAGAAAAATGCTCTCTAAGAATATTAAAAGTTGTCTTGTGTAAAATGTAATCTCCAAAATCTGCTTTCAAAACCATATCTTAAACTATTTATATTATCTACAAAAAGACCCTTAAAATAAAATAGAAAATCCAGCTGGCAACAGATACAGCTCATAGGTATGACTCATAGGGCAACTTACAAGTCCTAATCGAGCTTTCATATTCAACACTTGGCATTTTGGACTTGACTGCTATGATCTATTTCTATGAGTCATTGCTTAAGCAATGACTTGTAAGGTCTCCTTGTATTCCATGCTTGCAGTTGTTGGCCCAATTCTTGACCTCTCTAAGAATTGCTACGAGAGCACCCTATTTCTCATAGCCTGCGCTACGACTCATAGGGTGGTTTGTATGTCCTAATTTTTATCAAAATCTGCACTTTTCTCCTAAAAATCATGCCAACCAATGTTTTCTGCACAAATAACACAAGAATATATAAAAAACCACAAAAACTCGCATTAAGGACTTGGAAAATCCCTAGGTATCAGATATGTTGTAATTTGTCAGCATATCAATCACCCTTCTATCATAAGCTTGGGGTCCTGAGTTCTGTAATATCAAGCGGTCTTCATAGCAAGTAGGTGATAGTTCACCTGGTTTGGTGATGTTAATTTATACCACTCTTCTCTCAAGAACATGAGACTTGCTTGTTTGATTGTTTTGCGGTCTCATTGAGTAGTTGGCAATGCCGCTTTTGTCTATCTTTTTGGCCTTTTTGCTCCTTTTCCATGTCTTATAGATTTTTGTCCTCTTCTGCACGTTTATCCCTATTCATGGCACCTCACATACCTTTTAAGTAGTATTTGGAATAAAATAGCATATTAAGGATAATGTTTACTTGCATTCTAAGCTCAAACTGAGTTTGAAATATAGACTCATCAATGGTTAAGAAGACCGCCTAATGTTTCAGTGCTCAGCAATTTAAGTTCATGATAGAAGGGAGACATAGAGGAAATTTAATGGTGTACCGAATATGATAAGTGGAGTAAAGTGCAGTCACCCAACCTTGTAGAGATTCAAGCCTTCAGGACATGCAGAGGAAGGTAGTTAAGTGCATACTTGGTGCATCACTGGAGTGCTCGGCGATGGCTGACCTTGACCGATGAATGACTATCAATGTACAAACACCCACTTATTTTGCATGGACTATTTAAACATTTTAGAGAGGACATTTAATATATCATTCATATCAGGGTTTATTGATAGAGAGAGAGTGAGAGTAGAGTACATAGAACATTATTTCTTAATAATACAAAGGTTAGTATGTTTCGAGCTTGTGAAGGCACAAATTGGGAGATTTGCTAGTTTAAATTGACTTTTCTCTTACTATCATTGTTACCCATGTACTCAGCTGTTAAATTTGGTATGGAGTCTTTAATTTTGAGTATGAGTGGCTAAATCTCCCATGTTAGGGTGTGTAAATAATATGGATCTTTGGTTTCTATGTTGGGTCTATGATATTTTGACTTTATTGTTGTTAATCTGAGCGAATTTACATCTATTTCTATATTCTATCCATAATCCTAAGGTTGCAAACTTAGGGATTACCTTAGATCTCTAATTATTGTTTTAATTTGTTGCAAACCTTTTGGAGGTTTCCATTGAATGCCACAACCATGGATTCAATAGCTAAGGTATTAGGTGACTCGGTATAATTTCTCAGGCTGGGTGTGTCCTTAACCATTTAGCGCATGAGGTCATAATAGATTCATGTGAAACACCTCTTCTATCATAATTTATGTTTTGGTTACCAACATCCTATCTTGTTCACTTATCTTTAACTCAATTAGTCAAGTATTTAGACCTAGGTTAGTAGATCTACTCCCATATTTACATATGCCCAACATCTCTCTTAATCTGTTGTTAGTTTGCTAATTTAGAAGTTGTCATTAGTTGAATCTTGATTTTATTTATTGCAACCTCCCAATTTGAACCTACAATTGCCTAGTTCAATGAATTACTTTGTCTCTTGAACTTGTCTTGGTTGGTCACAATTTGTGGCAACATAGTGAGAGCAGCGCGAAACTCCACATGAGTTACTCCTTCATCTTGTGGGGCTTGAGGATTTTTCTTGGAGGCATTATCTAGAAAAGCACAAACAACAATCTGTTATATAGAGGGAACCTTAGGACAACTCTGAAGCATGACATAGATCATGAAAAAAGTGAGACAATTCCTTTACAACTTAAACATCCTACTCATAGATGTGGCGTGCTTTAAGCCTATGAATAAGACTTTATTTGATGCAGTATGTTGGACTCCAAGGACCATTTCGAAACCTTATGCTCTGATGCCAAGTTTTTAATGACTCTTGTTAGGGGACTAGTCATCACGTAGCAAATGAGACACCTGAAGGTACCTCACCTATGCCATCTTACATATCATTAGCATTCATAGGCATAAAATGCTAACATGAAAATAAAAAAAAGGGGAAACGGGGCTAAGGGTCACATCATAAAAATAAACAATCTAGAAATAAGAATATGATACAAACATGACATATGTGTCCAATGATACCACTAACATAACTTGTCAGTGGTTAAGACATGTTCAAACTCATCCTCAAAATACAATAATACAAGAAGGGATTATATAACTAAAACCTGAGATGTCTTAATACATCAAACTAGAAATAACACAAGGATGTTGTCCCCATACTAAAGGACTCACCAACTTCCATTGCGACACTCTGATACTAGCCACGTGGAGTATATTGAGGATCGTCAGTCCCTACATGGTTAAATCATGTAGGCATAGAAGTATGCGCCAGTACTTTGAATGTACTGGTATGTAGGTATGCAATGCATGACATGGAAATAGTGATGAAATGATTCATGCTATGTATTATGATAAAATCATACATTTACAGGGGCATTGCTAAGCAATAATCATGTCAATATCATTTAAACATAAAGAGGCAATTTTAGAAAGAACTTAGTAGGATGCATGGATGAACAAAGTAGTTAACAAGATAATCATATAAACTTGGAACATACATGTTGGTGATCATTTAAACATTTTTATTTTAGCCATAGAATTTGAAATAGTACATATGAGAAAAAAAAACTTTCCCTTACTTGATTCCATGATCAGGCACATACACTTAGGTTAGTGAGTAAACACATATCTTTATGAACAATTAAAATATTAATATCCTTTGGTGAACAATACATCACTTTATATAAAAAATTATTTTATCATGAAAGAAACATTAGTGATCATAATGGAGACCACCTCACATACTTGATGACATAGTCATATACCTTTAGGAGAAATACCATTTCAGCTTGAAACAATTAGTCATAGGAACTTTAAAACACCTTTGGACATAATATGAAGGAAACATTATAAATTATCATAAGAGGACATCTTAGGGTCATAAGGAGAACCTAAACAGATGTGAGAGCACCCTTTAACCAACATAAACCGTGTGACCAAACCATGGAGTCCTAATGTTTCCCCTACACCGGAAGAAAGGGGGAGACTACTTGTCAGGTCACCTCCTAAGATGCCTAAGTGGATCCACTAAAGCTTTTCTATTGAGAAACCTCTACTATTGGTTGGTCTAGAAGTCAACCTCAACTAGTGGGTGACTCCTATTTCGTACAGCTGGACATACCTACGGGAGAATAGGATTCTACTAATGATCTCATGCCTCTTCTAACGGGGAGCTTCCATATTCTTCCCAAGGTTCGCACGATGCTAAGTAAAACTATCATGGAATAGTCATAAGCATGAATCATGAAACCATTAGTGGAGGGGTACTCTACTAACTCATGTTATAAGCTTTTGAAAACAATGGAAGGGATTTCCACTAACTCATCCCATAAACATTTAAAACATTAATCATCATCATAAGGATAACTCCTACGTCTTGGCTAAACCTCTACTATCGGTTAGCATCATAATCTTATCTATATCTCTACTATTGGCTCATCATCTCATATCCGTCTACTAACGAGCTATCATATTCTCATGAACATAACTAGGTGGGGACTCATATTACTTTCATTCATTCATCTTGACTCTAATGAGTCTAGTCTCAATTAACTTATAGACAAGATAATAGTCTTGATATGCATAAACTTGTGAATCATAATATCATAAAGAAGACCTTTCAATAATACATAGCTTTCATATAACTTCAATGTGTTTCATAGTATACTTGGAAAATCCCATCATTCATAATATGCATGATGTATAAAGAAAGAAATTCATGATCTTACATGAAGTTTCATAGTATTCTCATGAATCCATAAAATAAATGTTGACTCTTAACATTTATGAACTTTATGTTCTGATATATATAGCATGGATTGAGACGTCCATCTTTCATAAAGCATTTTCTTCATGTCGGTAAGGTTTAAACAAGGAATCTCTATGTTTAAAGACTTAAAAAACATGAAATTCATATATGTCATGCATATACAAAATAGGATATAATCATTAGAATCATATAAATCAACCCCAGCAAGATCCTTATAAAACCCTAACTAGAATAACATGAATTTCAACCCAATATGCATTATAGGTCATATAGTAATACTAATATAATTCATATAACTAAGAATGCATCACTAATTACATGATTAAACAAACTATAAAAAAAATCAAAATATGCATAAACCTTAAGCCTAAAATAGAATAGGAACTTGAGCTTTGTGAGGGGAAAAGCCTCACATATCAAACCAACATACCTTAGCCGAAGATTTATGGAAGAAATCATGAACATTTGGTGAGGAAACCTGAAACCCTAGCCTTGTCTTCAATGGAGGACCTTGGGTAACTTGGAAGAATTCTGGGCTTGGGTAGAAGGGGATGATTTTTAAGAAAAGGGGTTATTAGGGTTGTATGGGACTGATATAGGGCGTGTAAAAAGTCAAAATGATGTAGCATTGAGCTTATGGTATGAGTAAAGGAAGAAAATACCCATTCTTAAACTAGCCAGACTGTTTCCACGAAAGCCCATTTATGAGCCATAAGTCAATCTACAGCCTGTAGAGTGGATCCTATGTGCTGGTAGCTTGACAGTGCTTCACTAAAATGAACGTAACATTTTGGTCTGAACTTCGAATGAGGTGAAACTAGTTGCATCAGAAAGATAATTAAAAGAGCTTTTATTTGGTATGTCTTCCATTATCTAATTTGTTGTGTGCTAAGATATAAGATCATTTAAAGTAGACACATATGTGAACTCAAACTATAACATAGGATATTGGAATCGTTTGCACTCGACTTGATGGGAGAGGGGCTTGGAATTGAATGAGGGGTCATGGAGGGGATAGATAAGGCTGTTAAGGGAATAGGAAAGGTTGAAAATACCCTTAATGAGTCTGGCCGTTCAAACCACGAGAGCTGAGTTTACAAACCATACAAAGAAGCATGACTCGTATTGTTATTTGTAAGTAAAGATCCACACACCATTATTTTGGCCCTAAAATCACGGACCATCTTATGAGCCGTATACAGACTCATGGGTCATGGTTGGGCTCGTAGAGTCCTACCCTACCACTTGCACCAAAATATCAACTATAGCATTATAATCACAAAACCATCTAGCATCAATCATTTCCATATTTGGGGGAACGCATACTTATTGGGCAAAGCATCTCGAGCTCTTTCTCTTCCCTTCTAGCGGCCATCGGGCAATCCCTTCTCTTGTGTATGATCATACCCAAGTTACACATTTCATGTTTAAGTGGGCATGGGTCTATAACCCCAATGCCCGTGGGCGCATAAGAAAATGTAAGGAAAATATTGTACTGGTCAATGTCTGGTCCATAATGTGGACCAAACGCAAAGAAAATTTTTACACTGCTTTGCACCCCTGGCACATCGCAGACAGGGCACGGATGCTCTTTGGAATTCAGAAATTAGCAAATATTATTTCTCACTACAGGTCTTCTAAAGTCCAAATTATATCCACCTCCTACTCAATTTTCGATATCTTGCATGGATTTTGAGGACTCAACATCTCCTCTATCCTTGTAGTCCTCTTCTGAACTATGCTCCTCCCCAGAAGGAGTCATATGGGGTATGCTACTCCCTGTCTCCTTACTACCTTCCTCTTCAGACAGGGAAGGACTATCTCTTTGAGCCTGAGGCATCCCAGTCCTAGCAACTGCTCTAGTCTGTGGTCGAGCTATCTCTGGACTAGGCTACACATAATATATCTCCAATGACCCATACAGCTGAGGGGTCTTATCACCACCGGATGATCATCATCTGTAGGCTCATCCTTGAGTTTCCTCCTAAAAACCTCAATCTTCGAGCAATTTCCTTTTGGGTCTATAGTATCTAAAAACTAAACATAAATGAACCATAATTAGCCCCAACAATGAACAAATAAAAAACAAAAACATCATTGAATTAGATGCAGAAGGACTCTATGAGAGGCCCTTTATGAGTCCTAGGGAGAACTACGAGTCGTAAAGTGCTCTCATAGACTAGTTCTTTAGAATAATAATGGACACTAGAAAATTATACGAGCCATAGGTACGACTCATAAATTGGTTTACAAGTCATAAACTGGGTTCCTATAAAATTCCAGAGAATAATTCAAAATAGGCAAGCTTCTATGAGACCTATCGACGAGTCATAAAGTAATCTACAAATTGGAGAAGTCCTTGTCTGATGAATACTCAAATTATCAAGTGTCTGGAATTTCCCACAAGGAGAAATTATGACTCGTAGGCTTATCTACAAGTCATAAAAGACTCTCGTGAACAAGAAGTCCCAGGTACCTGATATTTCTAAGTCCATCATGCGGACCCCAAAAATATTTCAAACATTATCCTACTAGCATCGAAGCAAGCATACAAGCACTCACATATTAAGCACATAGAAACCAACCCCAAACATATGCAACATATAATCACTCCATTAAAAATGAGCTAACATCAATCACCCTACAATTCTGACTATCTCAATTTGGCCCAAACATTATCTTACTCCAATGTTGTCGATAACCAATATACACTCATAAGCTATTCAAAACCATTCAGTCAAGCAAAGAAACATGATTCGATAAGTACAACAATTATCTATCACAGAGCCTGAAATACCCAATTTTCAGAATCAATTTAGAAATTCAATCAAAGGCAACCCTAATTTTACATTCACCATTCAAATTCAATATGAATGCTACGCTTAAATGTGAAGCCCATCACAATTATCACATCACACAATTAAGAACACAGAAAATTTAAAGGTTAAAAGTAAATAAAGAACTTACTAATAATAGTGATGAACTTGTAAAACAAAGAGATGGTGAACACTCAAGAAACCTAGGTGCTAGAAATTCTTGTCGGAAAATGGGTTGGAATGCCAAAAATCAATTGAAAAGTAGGAGTGAAAACATTTGGGGTACTATCGATCAATTAGTTCAAAGGTGGGGTCAAAATAACTTGACTCCCCTTTTATACCTTTATTGGGTCACAGTTAAAATTACTGGGCTTGGGTCTATGAAACCCTGACTATGAGTCATAGATGGATCTCCGACTCAAAATTTCTGGTCTGGTAGACCTCTTAATACTTAAAAAAATTCAGAATCTTACCTATGTTCAACGAACCCCATTCACGACTCATAGTTTGATCTACAAGTCGTAAAGTTGGCTTGTGGGTTGAGTGCACACTGTCATTCTCACTGGAACTATCTACGAGATGGGGTTATGAGTCATAAAGTGCAATATGACTCGTAAGTCTATTCGTAGAAACTATATATAATGCATTTCTCAGCAAAATTTGCCACCTTAGTCTTTTACCTTCATACTCGTTATAAAATTCACTTGCATCCTATATGCAACTAACCTAATGTTTAAAATAGCAATCAAAATACTATCAAATAACTACATAAGAATCCAAAACTTGAAAATAAACTCAAAACTAAGCTAAAACATCAAAAATTCTTGGGTTGCCTCCCAAGTAGTGCCTAATTTATTGTCATAACACGACTTAGCTAACTTTAGTAATCAGACTTCCTAAAGCTTTGGGCATCTTTATCACCAAATTTTGCATCATTCTTGGAGCTTATCATCATGCCTCTTTGAATCTGATCCACTTGTGCTAACACAAGTCCAAATTGACTATTGATTTGTTGAATGGCCACAAAGTGTTGGTCCACCCTAAGGTTTATCTTGACAATATCAGACTTGATCTCTTTCATTGTTTCATCTTGAGTATCTTCCCTCTTTAACAACTGATCAAGAATCCCCTCAATCCTTGAGTTCCTGTTTCCCATATCATCACTGTGAGGGGATACATTTTCTTGATTAGAACTTATATCAACAAAGCTTGCACAATCCATTAAATGTCTACTCTTGGGCTTCCACATGTGGTTGGATTTGGCTATCATGTTTATGTGCTCAAGAATGTCTGGGAATGGCTGCTCTACAAACTGACTTCCCAAGAGGGCATCAGCGCATGCTTGACTATTATCATCTAGAGCTCAATAAAAGTTTTTCACTAGGAAATTCCTAGGAATCTCATGATCCGGCGTGTTACTCAAGCATCTATTGAATCACTCCCATGTACCAAGGATTGAATCTCCAAGGATTTGCTTGAATTGATTTATCTAACCCTCTATTTTAAGCATGTTTGGTTTAATGAAGTACCTTGCTAAGAAAGCCTTTTGTAGTTCTATACAACTGATGATCAAACCTTATGGAAACTCTAATATATATAATGCAGTATTACCCGTAAGAGAAAATAAGGAAAACACGAAGTCCCACATCATCTATAGACAAATTTTATGTCCCTATCACACTCTTACGAATAAATACCATATTGTGCAAGTGGCTATATGGATCCTCTGATGGTAGGCCCACAAATAATCCATAGTTTTGCAGCACTTGAAGTAACCCACTAGAAACTGTGAACTTTGTGTCAGTTGGTAGTGGTGGCAACATAATAGTCCCGGTCACATCTATAGCCATAGGGTTCAATCTATATTGACTCCACCAGTAAGAATTGTCATTAAAATCTTGAGGCTGTGAAATATTCTCCAAAAAAGGTGGGTTTCATTCCGATCATCATCATTAACATTTCGATACAAGGCTGCATTACCCCCGATGTTAGCATTTTTCTTGGGCCATTATTCTTGTAATTCTTTAGATCTCTGGATCAAGTAGAGTCAAAGGATTGCCTTGACTCCTAGTGTAGAACATACATTACTAGTATACCCTCCAAAGAAACAAAAATAAAAACAAAAACCAAAAGTAAAATACAAGGGAACTAAGGATTAACACTTAAATTACAATTACTAGTGAATTTAATTAAGTCTAGTTGTATTCCTTGGCAATAGCTCTATAATCTTTGATCACGCCAAAGTTACACCTCTCTTTTGGAGGATAAAGTGGTCACTATTAAATATAAAACCTAAGCAAGGTTAGGGTCGAATCCCACAGAGAATACCGAGACTCATAATGAATTCACCAATATGCAATTCAAGTAATTAACAACTTAATTCCCCAAAGGGGGTTTGTAATATTCAACAAGAAACTAAACTGAACTAACTAATGCAAGAGACAATCAATAATGGAGAGAAACTTGGAAATTGTGTTACCCATGATTCACCAACTCAATATCCCTGGATAACCCAATTTTCGACTAGAGTAAAATATATAGGATGGTAATTTAAGTTCACCAAGTCCTTTGGTCAAAGGTGAGAGGCGAATTTCACTATATGACTTATCCCATCTCTATAGTATGCACTACTAACCATTACCCATAGTCCCAGTCAACCTCCCCTTGGTCAAGTTTGCTTGTTTAGATGAGAACACATCATCAAATTTGGTTAATCAATCTCTATTCCTATTCATTAACACCTGGATCGAGAAGGTAACACTGGGCAAGTTCTAATGTTGGCCACTACTAGAAAGCATGAAAAATGAAGAGGATTGATTAATACATGCAAATACCCATTTTAAGAATTGCAAATTATCCTGGATTATTTGGTTAGATCTCCATGATTCTCATAACCCCAAGCTGTGGATTTAGCTGCTCATGCTATGGGTAGATAAAGAAATTATAAATTGAGAAAACATAATTAAAAATACTTACCCAATTGAATTGAAGAATAAGCAAATCTAATATTAATTGAGAATCAAAAGATTTGAAGACACAATGAATCCCCAAGTGTATTTTCCTCCAAAAATTAAAGTCTCCAAGTACAAAATCCTAAAAGTACATTCTAATGATGTTCCCTACTGTACTATCCTCGAAATTAACCTATAAAGTACTATTTATAGTAATTACAAACAAGTCCTTAAAAAAAGAAAAATTGGGCAGTTACTTTCTATGACAAGCATTTACGAGTCGTAAACTGATTTATGAGTCATAATCGGGCTCTCGTATTCAGCTCTTGAGATCTTGGAACTTCTACGAATCTACTTTACGAATCATAAATTGATTCACGACTCATATTGCACTCTTTTAGACTTTATCTGCATCAATTAGTCCTTCACTGGAATTTCACATGAAATCGCTCTATACGACTCGTAGAGTGATCTACTACTCGTATAGAGGTCAAGTATAACTGAACTTCAGATCTTATCTTCCATCAAAAATCTTTACGAAACCCACTCTACGACTTGTAGAGGGTCCCGTAAACCATCAAAAACTAGAAGAGTGTACAATTTTGCCCCAAAATCATGCCAACATACTTTCCTACAAACTAAACATCAAAAATACATAAAACTCATAAATGTCGCATTGAGAACACATAAAATCCTAAGTTTCAAGCATCCAATGTGCTGTATTTTGACAACACATCAGTGTACTAGCTCACCGCACTCAAAGCAACCTTCTTATCCCATCAAACACTCCTTTAAATCCATTCTACCACTCTTGTCATAAATAGGATAGGGGTTTGTCTCCCTCTTGCTCCTAGGCTCCTATGTCTTAGTAGATGATGATCCACCCTCATCAAAATGGGCCTTCTTCGACTCTCTTTTGCTCTTACTTATCTTTTCCTCCTCAATTTGTTCGATATAAGTCATAAGCCTCAAAATATCTATCTCCTTCATTAACATGGCAGTTTTGCATTCTTGGACAATCGAATAGGATAGCCCCGACATGAACTTGCTCAGTCTAACACGAGGATTGGCAACCAATGATGGGGTGTATTTGGAGAATTTATGAGGGAATACTCCCTCACACTCATACTTCCTTGCTTAAGGTTGATGAATTGTTGTATTTTAGCTTCCCTGAACTCTAAGGAAAAGAAGCAATCTAGGGATGCATCTTTGAACTCTCCCAAAGATATAGGGCCCCACTCTTCATTACTCTCACTTTTCCATTGAGTGAGTCATACTTGGGCCACCCCTTTTAATTGTAAAGCCACTAACTTTTCCTTCTCTTGCAAAGTCATTCCTATAACAACTAACACTTTGTGCACTTCATCAATGAACTTTTGAGCATCCTCCTCAACTTTTGATCCATGGAACTTGGGAGGGTTCATCCTGGCAAAGTCCCTTACCCTCAAAAATTGGAGTGGGAGCATTTTTAACATTACCTCCTTGGTTGTCATTGTTGGACACAATTTGTGCCAACATAGTGAGAGCGGCTCAAAATTTCGCATGCGCCTTCGTCTTCTAGGTCTTGAGGTATTATCTAGAAAAGCACAAATAACAATTTGTTAGATAGAAGGAACCTTAGGACAACTCTAAAGCATGACATGGATCATGAAAGAAGTGAGACAATTCCTAAAAGGCTTATACCCTCCTACTCACAAATGTGGCATACTTCATACCCATGAATAAAACTCTATTTGATGTGGTATGTTAGACTCCGAGGACCATTTCAAAACCTTGTCCACTGATACCAAGTTTGTAATGACCTAACCTATGAGCTTAGTCGTCACAGGGCGAATGAGACACTCGAAAGTACTTCACTCAGCCATGTTATATATCATAAGCATTCATAGTCAGAAAAAGCTAAGGCGAAATAGAAAACTTGGGGAAACGGGGCTAACGGCCACAACTTAAATATAAACCATATAATCCAGAAATAAGAATATGATACAACCATGACATATGTACCTAAACATACCTTTAACATAACTTGGCGTGGGCTAAGACATGTTCAAGCTCACCCACAAAATACAACTATAACAAAAAGGGATTATACAACTAAAAATTGAAATGTCCTAATATATCAAATAAGAAATAACACAAGGATGTCATCCCTAAACTAGAGTTCTCCCCACCTTTCACTGTGAAACTCTGATGCTAGCCACGTGGACGATATCGAGGAGTGTCAATCCATAAATGGTTAAATCGTATAGGCATGACATATAAATAGTGATGAAATGAGTCATGCTATGTCTCACGCTACAATCATACATTTACAGGGGCATTGGTAAACCATAATCATGCTAATATCACTTAAACATAATGAGGCAACATTAGAAAGAACCTGATAGGATGCATGGATGAACATAGTCATTAATAAGATAGTCATACACACTTGAAACATGTACGCGGGTGATCATTTAAATATTTATATTGTAGGCATAGAACATGAAAAAATGCATATGAGTAAAAAAGAACTTAGCCTTACTTGAATGCATGATCAGGCACATAGACTTAGGTAAGTGAGAAAACACATGTCTTTATGAACAACTAAAATATTAATATCCTTGGGTGAACAATACATCACTTTACATAAAAGACTATTTTATCATGAAAGAAACATTAGTAATCATAATGGAGTCCATCTTACATACTTAAAGGCATAGTCATATACCTTTAGGAGAAATACTATTTTAACTTGAAATAATTAGTCATTGGAACTTTAAAACACCTTCAGACATAATATTAAGGAACCATTATATATTATCATAAGAGGACATCTTGGGACCATAAAGAGAACCCAAACATATATGAGAGCACCCTTTAACAAACATAAACCATATGAGCTAACCATAGAGTCCCAACATTTCCCCTATACTGGAATGAAGGGAGAGACGACTTGGTAAATGACCTCCTAATATGCCTAAGTGGATCCACCAAAGTCTTGCTATTGAACAACCTCTACTATTAGTTAGTCTAGAAATCAACCTTTACTAGTGGGTGACACTTATTTTCTATGGTATCATATAGTTATGGGACAATAGGATTCTACTAACGGTCTCACCTCTTCTAATGGGGAGCTTCGGCATTCATCACAAGGTCCACTCGATGCTTAGAAAAACTCTCATGAAATAGTCATAAGTATAAATCATAAAACCATTAGTGGAGGGATATTCTATTAACCCGCCCCATAAGCCTTTTAAAACGACCGAGGGGAATTCTACTTACCCATCCCATAAATATCTAGAACATTAATAATCATCATAAGGATAGCCCCTATGTCTTGGCTAAGCCACTACTACCGGCTAGCATCATAATCTTATCTATTTCTCTACTATCGGCTCATCATCTCATATCCCTCTAATAACAGGGTATCATATTCTCATAATCATAACTAGGCAGTGACTCATACTACTTTCATTCATTATTTCTTGACTCCAATGAGTCGTCCCAATTAACATATAGACAAGAGAATAGTCATGACATCCATAAACTTGTGAATCATATCATAAAGATGACCTTCCAATAATACATAGCTTTCATATAACTTTAATGTGTTTCATAGCATACTTGGTATACCCCATCATTCATCATATCCATGGCATATAAAAAAAGGAATTCGTGATCTTACACAAAGTTTCATAATATTCTCATGAAGGCATAACATAAATGTTAACTCTTAATATTTAGGACATTTATGTTCTTATATAGCATGGATTAGGACTTCCTTCTTTCATAAAGCATTCACTTCATATAGGTTAGGTCTAGGTAAGGAATTTTAATTCTTAAAGAATCAAAAATATGAAATTGATATATATTCTGTATACACAAAATAGGATGTATATATTTAGAATCATACAAATCAACCCAACATGATCCTTATAAAACCCTAACTAGAATAACATGAATTTCAACTCAATATGCATCATAAGTTATACCTTAATACTAATATGTTTCATATAACTAAGAATGCATCACACATTACCTGACTAAAATAACTTTCTAAAACTTCACAACATGCATAAACCTTAAACCTAAAATAGAATAGGAATTTAAGCTTTGTGATGGGAAGGGCTTCACAAATCAAAGCCACATACCTTAGTTGAAGATTTACAGAAGAAATCACTAACTTTGGTAAGGAAACCTGAAACCCTTGCCTTGTCTTCAATGGAGGACCTTAGAGGGCTTGGAAAAATTTTTGGACTTGGGTAAAAAGGGATGATTTTTACGAATAAGAGTTATTGGGGTTGCGTGGGACTGATATAGTGCGTGTAAAAATCCAAAATAACATAACATTGAGCTTAGGGAATGAGGAAAGGATTAAAATACTCTTTTTTAAATTGGCCAGATAGTTTACAAAAGCCTGTTTATAGGTCATAGGTCAATCCATGTCCCGTAGAGTGGATCGTATGTGCTGGCAACCTAACAGTGCTTTACTAAAATAGGCGTAACCTTTTGGTTTGAACTTTGAATGAAGTGAAAGTTGTTGCGCTGGAAAGATAAATCAAAATGCTTTCATTTGGTAGGTCTTTCATCGTCTAATTCATTGTATGCTATGAGATATGATCATAGGCGATTGGAATCGCTTGCACTCGACTTGATGGAAGAGGGGCTTGGAATTACATGAGGGGTTATGGAGGGCTAGATATGAATTTTAAGGATTTAAGGGAATATAAAGGTTAAAAATACCAATAATGAATCTGACAGTCCAAACCATGGGCCGTACAAAAGAGCATGACTCATACTGTTGTTCATAAGAAAAGATCTAGAAACCATTATTTTTGGCCCCAAAATCACAGACCATCTTATGAGGTGTATATGGGCTTACGGGTCATGGTTGGGCTTATAGAGTCCTTCTACACTTAGCCATTTTTCTCATCCTCTTGGTCTCTATCCATGAAGGGATTCTACAGTTGTATAATTATTTACGGGCTATGTTGTTAGTTTGTAGATCACCTTCTTGAGACTCCAACCTCCTTCAAGTCAAGGCCCTCAATCTACGAACTTAATTACTAGCCATAAATGCTTCTACAGGCCATAAGTTTCCCTCATCCAATAACTTTAGGTTATTTTCAAGCTAATTGTTCTACATTCTTAGGCTCCTAAACTAGGGGTCATTATAGTAGGCCACTAACTCATATTTTTCTTCTGATAGAATAGCCATTACCGCCACCACCCCCTAAGCCTCTTCAAGAAACACAATAGGGTCCTCATCTACCTTAGACCTATGGAATTTCAGTGGGTTTATCCACATAAAGCCACATACTTTGGTGGCTAGAGTAGGCACTTGGGGAGGTATTGGCTATCTCTCGATTGGCTTGATCGGCCAATGCTTGGGCCAACACCATAAAGGAGACTTTAAACACCGCATGATATTCTCTTTCCTTTTATTCGAGTGGATAAACTTGTTATTCTGGAGTCCCTCATTGAGGTGTAGCTTTTTGCGCTGGTATGATCTAGAAATAACCAAAAGGCCATCGCTTCACAACCCTGAATGAGACTTTATGTTATAGGTGTATGCATGGACATACAATGAATATTTTAAAACCTCATACTCTGATACCAAGTTTGTAATGCCCCAGCCTAGGGGTCTAGTGATTACACAATGAATGAGAGACCCAACGGCACCTCACCCAAGCCATCTTAAGCATTCATTGGCATTTAACAAAAATAATTTGTGGAAAAACCAAGGAAAAGAGACTATGGGCCATATTAACAATAAAGCAACATTAAAAAAAGTGGAATAACTACCAATCATTTTTGTCCATATGCATACCACTACTACATAATGCATATAACTGGTATGGTCAATTTCCACCAAATAGAATAGGATCCATAACAAGGGAACATAGAAAGTAAAAGCCTCTAGGGCTTCAAACACATTGTCTCAAAAGTAAATACAAGCTAGAGTGAAAAATAGGTAGAGTCCCAAACTAAGGGCTCGCCATAAATAATAATGCTAGTCTTCAATGTCAAGTACTACCCACGAGTTGGTGCAAAAATGTTTGTCCCTACATGGTTAAATCATGCAGGCAAAATATGAATTATTATGTTTGATGTACTAAGTATATGAGATACAATACATGCTTAAAGTTGTAATTCCATCATTCTTAAATATAACATATGAGTATACATGAGACCAAACATACATAAAGTGAGCTTAGGCATGCATAAGGAATATGACTCAATATTTGTAAGGACCCAAACTTTATATGGCTTTAATGGTGCATTTTATTTATTTTTGGAAAGATTTTGACCAAGGTGACACCTCATGGGCACCTTGACGAGCAGTGTGACTCACCACAGCCATATGCAGAAGCCTTGAGATGGCCCTTGGCCTTATATATATATAGTGTTGGCCTTAACTTTGGTGTTCAAGACTAAGGCTTGCACCACATGAACCCCAGACTGCTCATGTGAGGCTTCATTGGCTGTGTGGTGGCTTATGTGAGTAGCCTTTTCCTTGAAAACCATATTTTTACCCAAGGAACTTCACACATGAACCTCATATGGTCTGTATGACTCTTTATGGGTTGTATGGCCCTCTATATTGGTGTTGGTATAAAAATTTTCTAAGTATGGAATCACCATCTCAAAACTTTGTCAGTGAAGATTTTGGCTAAGTGATGCACCATAGAAGGCCACACGGTTCGTGTGACCCCTGCATAGTCCATATGACCCTTGTATGGGACCTCTAGCAAGATTTTGAACTTCATTTCATTAATGGCATTCTTATAATTTTTGCTATTCCTAAGGATCTTTATGACTTTCTAACCTATCCTAAACCTCTCAAAAGACCTATACTCTTCCTCTCTCTTTCAAATTCAATTCGACACTTAGAATTATTCAAATTATCTCATAAGAACTCATTTCAAGTGCACTAGTAAAGGTTTAGCTTGGGGATTAAGGAAGGGCTCTCTTTACCATCAAATTCTTCTTTCTTCTTCTTGATTACCTAAGGTATGTGGGATTGATTCATGGTCCCTTTGAACCATGAAGACCCCAAAACACTTTTTACTCCTTGATTTATGAATTTAAGCTTACTTTGAATATAGGTTTTTTAAATTATTATTTAATTGATTCAATTGAGATATGGGACACATTTAATTATTATTATTACAGTGATTTAAGCCCTAATCTGTTGGATTACATTGATGTTATGAAGATTTGAATATGTATGTCGCCTTTGAAGTTTGATTTAAGCATGAGCAACTAAATAGTGATTTAAATATGAATTTACTTATAGATCTACTTGAATTTCTTATCATATTGTTGATTTAAGTATGAACCTCTATTGCCTATACTATTCTCATATCATTCATGGCATATGCATGCATAACTATGGTTTTCATGAAGATCATGATATGGGCTAAGTCTCAATTATAATGATGTCTATATTTTCACGTAAAGTATGGGTATGGCAAGAATGTGATCACATAATGTCTATGATATGGGTCTTTGAGCAATTATGGGTGTTTACATAACTATGATGAAGGAGCTATTCTTATGCATGAACGTACGCCATGAAGTATGATTTTACTTTTTAGCCCAAGTATGCATAATTATGAAGTATGTTTGGTTTTTAAGTCTAAGTATGCATTGTTATGATTCGACAAGACTTATGCCCCTTTTATAAGCACATATATGTATATGTATTCCCGTGGGATAATGACTTAGCACCAAATGAGGTTGGAGACAGGGAGGGCTATCCCCAAGGGTCCTTACTTCTTTCTCATAACTATGTGGCTAGCATAGGTTTATATTTATACCCCTTTAAGGGAAGATGAATGTTAATGGATCTACCTTTGGCAAGTAGGTCACCATTTTATCAGTTGTGGGGAAGACAATGGAGTTCTAAGTTATAGCTCACATGGTCTTATGTCAATTAAGGTCTCATCCCGATTATGTACAAAGTATTATTACATTTATACATTATGGATTTCATGGTATATTGATACTTTATTCTTTCTTATATGCTTCTTTCTATAAATATACCCTTGTCATCTAACATTGAATGCAGGTTTAATGAGTTCATATGCATTGCATTTTTGCATACTTAGTACATTCAAATGTACTAACGCATAATTTTGCCTACATGATCTATCCATGTAGGGACCAGAGACCATATCCTTCCACCTTTTGACGGCTAGGTCAAATTTGTGAAGTTGTTTTGGTGAGTCCTATCTTCCAAGGACAAGCCATCGACCATCTATCTTATGTTGCTTCCGCTTATGTTATATTTACTTTGAGGGTGAACTAAGGACATATCTTGGCCCCATCCTATTCTATCACTTAGAGGCATTGTTAGATGACATGTAAACTCTTATATAGTTATGTGTTATGTTATGCTATATGGAGATTATGGTTATGATTATTTATTGGATATGGATATTATGATTATTTGTTTATGATATAATATGAAAATGTGGAAAATCCTAAGTCTCATTTATCCCCATAAAGTGAATGATGTTTACTCGCCCTTAGTCTTGATGTGTTATGTTCTATGTGTATCCATGTACATCTTCATCCCTATGATAACTCCATAGCATGAGTCCTACTTTCCCATTCCTTAGAATTATGTATTTATTATTCCGTTACGCACTTCAAAACTGATGATGTGAATTTGGATACTTTGAGGCTTGTTTGGGGACTCTCGAGTTCCCATTCATCATATCACTCCTAGATCCTAGGTCTGATTTATAATAAGCTTGGTATTAGAGCACTAGGTTGATAAATAGTCCTCGGAGTTCAACATGCCACATCAAGTAGAGTGCTATTCATGGGTGTGAAGCGCACTATGCCTATGAGTGGGAGGCTATGATGGTGTTCTAGGAATTATCTTACTTATTCATGTCTTATGTCGTGCTTTAGATCATGTATTAAGGTTTCCTAATCCTGATGATATCCTTGCTACCTCACAGAATATGCCTCCACAAAGAGCTCCCCTTGGTTAATGAGGACCAAGTTGCTCTAGGGACTATAGAAGAGCCGATCATTAATGGTGAATTTCATGCTACTATTGCCATGCTTGCCCAAGTGGTGACTACCAAGGCTAGACAGGCTCATCTTCCTCCTCGTGATCCCATTCTGACTGCTAGAGTGAAATATTTTACTCAGATTAATCCTCCGGAGTTCTATGGATCAATGGCTGATGAGGATGCTCAAGAATTTATTGATGAACTCTCTAAGATGTTGACTGTTATGGGAGAGATTTCTGAGGAAAAGGCTGAGTTGGCTACTTATCAGTTGAAGGATGTGGCTTAAGTGTGGTACACTCAATGGTTGATGGAAAGGGTCTGTGGTGATAGGGTTAATTGGGAAGAGTTCAAATTTGCCTTTTTGGATGGCTTCTTCCCTCTTGAACTTACGGAAGCAAAAATGAAAAAAGTTATTAACCTCAAATAGGGTGGTATGAGTATGAGGGACTATGCCCTCAAGTTCACAAAGCTCTCCAAGTATGCTCACTATGCTAGTGGCTGACCCCCGTACAAGAATGCATAAGTTTATTTTTGATATCTCTGATTTGGTTATGAAAGAATGTCATACGGCTATGCTTATTTGGGATATGGAAATTTGCAGAATCATGACTTATGCTGAATATATTAAAGGGGAAAAGCTCAAGGAGAAGAGGGTGAATGATTCTAAGAGGGCCCATTATATTGGTGTGTTCTCTAATTCTGAGAGTAGTAATGGTTACGGTCGCTTTCAACAAGGCCAAGGTTTGCTAATGCTTGGGTATCTCTTCCTAAGGCATTGGTTGAAGGTGGACTATTGCCTCCTCGATGTGATAAGTGTGAAAAACCTTACCCTGGGAGGTGCTTGTGGGGTTTTGATGCTTGCTTTAGGTGTGGTGAGACAGGCCACAAGCTTGCTTATTTCCCAAAGCTACCAAAGAAAGGTCAGATGGCCTAAGGTGATTAAGTGCAACCAAGAGTTCCTCAAGGTGGTACCCCTAAAAATAACAAGTTCTATGTTTTGCCTGCTCGACAGGAAGTAGAGAAAGCTCCAAATGTTGTGACTGGTGTGTTGAAAGTCTTTATTTTTTATGCTTATGCTTTGCTTGATCTAGGTGCAAATTTATCTTTTGTGACTCCTCTTTTGGCTGTTAAGTTTGGTTTAAGCCCTGAAATCTTAAGGGAGCCCTTTTCAGTCTATACTCCTATAGGTGAATCTATTGTTGCCCAAAGAGTTTATCGGGGTTTTCCTATCTCTATTTTGCATAAAATCCTTCCGTGTGATCTTGTAGAACTTGAGATGTTTGATTTTGATGTTATTCTACAGATAGATTGGTTGCATGTTTCATATGCGTCTATAATTGTAGAACCTAGAAGGTCAAATTCCAGTTCCGGATGAACCTGTTCTTGAATAGAAGGGGGGAGACTCAGCGATGAAAGGTTGGTTTACTTTCTACCTCAAGGCCCAAAAGATAATTTCTAAGGTGTGTATCTATCATATTGTACAAGTCAAAGAAGTGGAGTTTGAATCACTTACTCTTGAATCGGTTCTAGTGGTTCATGAGCATCCGGATGTGTTTCCCAAAGATTTTGACTTCCTCCTGAAAGGAAAGTAGACTTTTGCATAGATCTTCTCCCGAGTACTCAACATATCTCTATTCCTCCTTGTCGTATGACATCAGTTAAATTGAAGGAGTTGAAAGATCAATTGAAGGACTTGTTAGAGAAAGTCTTCATTAAGGTGCTTCAGTATTATTTGTAAGAAAGAAAGATGGGTCTCTTTGGATGTCCATTGATTATAGGTAACTAAATAAGGTAACCATCAAGAAAAAATACCCGTTTCCAAGAATCGATAAATTTTTTGATCAATTTCAAGGGGCCACCCATTACTCAAAGATTGACCTCCGTTCCGATTATCATCAATTGAAGGATAAGGAGTGTGACATTCCTAAAACAACTTTCTGAACTAGATATGGCCACTTTGAATTTTATGGTGATGTCGCTCAGTTTGACTAATACTCCAGTGATGTTTATGGATCTCATGAATCAGGTATTCCCGAAGTGAGCGGGAACATATGGATCATTTGAGGTTTGTTTTTTAGACTTTAAGAGAGATGAAATTATATGCTAAATTCAGAAAATGTGAGTTTTAGTTGGATAAAGTAGCATTTCTTGGTCATGTGGTGTCTGCGGATGGTATTAAGGTTAACCCAAAGAAGCCTGAGGCTGTGAAGAAAATGCATAGACCATTGATTCCTTCAGATATTTGAAGTTTTCTTAGGTTGGCTGGTTAGTACAGGAGCTTTATTGAAGGTTTCTGATCTATTGCATCTCCATTGCATCTCCATAAGAAGGTCAATTTTATGGTCGGATGTCTGTGAGAAGAGTTTTCAGAGTTTGAAAGATCGGCTTACATCAGTTCCTATTTTGACTCTACTCGATGGCTTAGATGGTTTTGTGGTATATTGTGATGCTTCTCAGATTGGGTTAGGTTGTGTGCTTATGCAACATGGTAAGGTGATAGCTTATGCATCAAGGCAATTAAAGGTGCATGTGCCTAATTACCCGACTTATGATCTTGAGCTAGCGGCTGTGGTGTTTGCTTTGAAGATTTGGAGACATTATTTGTATGGGGTGCATATTAATGTTTGCACTAATCACAAGAGTTTGCAATATGTGTTCACCTAAAGGGATCTTAACTTAAGGAAAAAAAGGTGGTTGGAACTCCTTAAGGACTATGATATGAGTATGTAATATTATCCCGGCAAGGAAAATGTTGTAGGCAACGCTCTTAATGGACTATCTACAGGAAGTGTAGCTCATGTTGATGAAGGGAAGAAGGAGTTGGTAAAAGATGTTCACTATTTGGCTAGCTTTGCTATTAGATTAGCTGACTCTAATGATGGGGGTATTCATGTTCAGAATGGGGCTGAATCTTCTATGGTTGTTGATGTCAAGGGTAAGTAAGATTTAGGCCCATCATTGGTTGAGTTTGAGAAGTTGGTTATCGAAAAGAAGATAGAGGGTTTCTCCCAAGGGGAAGATGGTGTACTTCGGCATTAAGATCAGTGTATGTTCTAGATAGATATTGATGGTTGATGTCGCCCAAGCTAGACCTCCTTTCTGATGCTAAAGTGGTCATTGTCAAGATATAGATTGTAACCAAGGTTGGGGTCGAACCCAAGGGAATATGGTAGACTTAGAAGAATTCAATTTTCCAATTTGGGTTTATTAACAAACTTATCTACCAAAAAGGGGGTTTATAATCACTAGTAAAAATAACTCTAAACTAAGACTAGTGTTTAACCAATGAGGAGAGGAACTAGGGTGTTGTGTTCCACATGATTTCCTAACTTAGTATCACTAGATAACCAAATTCTTTTCTAATGTGTAGCATGTAGAATGGTAAGTTATGTTCACCAAACCCTTTGGCATAGGCGAGAGGCAAATTTCACTACGTGATTTCATTTATCCCCATAATGTGACATTATTGACTCTTACCTATTATCCCAGTACAACCTCCCCTTGGACCAGTTTTATTGATTAGACGAGAAACATTGATCAAATCTTGTTAATTAATCTCTTTTCCTTTTTATAAGTACATTGGTCCAGTTAGTAACACTAGGCGGCTTCTAATGTTGGCCATCATTAGAAAACATTCAAAATGAAAAGAGTTAATTAATGTATGTATGCACACTTTTCAAGAATTACAAATTATCTGGTTTAACCTTGTTAGTTCTTCATGGTTCCTACAACCCTAGTTGTAGATTTAACAACTCATGATTTGTGTAAATGCAAGACTTATGAATTTAAACAACATAATTGAGCATTTACATAATTGAATTAAGCACAAGAAAATCCAAATCTTCAATGAGAATCACAAGATTGTAATTAGAAGATAAAATTAAAATTTACAAGTGTTTCTCAAACTCTCCAATGTTTTTCTCTACGTCTCACGCTGATCTCCTAAGAAAAATAAGCTAAAAACCTATTTATAATGTTTAAAATACAAATTCAAAACAAAATAGGGTAACTGAATCGGCAGGCTCCACGAGGTGCTCTACGGGTCGTATGGTGATTTATGGCTTGTTCGGACTTTCTTACTCTGTTGCTTGAATTCTGGGCTTGGCTTCTATGACACTCCTCAACGGCCCGTAGAGGGTTTTGTTTGATGGAATTTCTACAAGTCTTCACTTTTTGGTCCTCTGTCTACAGTTCGTAAAGTGTTCCATCATTGAGAGTGATGTATGTCATAGTCTTTAGTGATTCTTTCTGTGATGTCACATGCATTGCATTATTAACATTAGGCTCAAACATTACGATCAAGGGATATTCTGCAGATTTGGTTGTTTATTTAGGCTAAGTGGAATGTTATGAACAATAGCCTAAGATCCTATCCTTACCAACTAAACTAAAGTCTAAATCAGAGTACCAGGGCAAGTTCTGAGTTGAAACACAATATATGAATTTAGCAAATTAAGCTCACACTCACATGGCACTGATTACATTATCAACACAGACTCTCAGATTATGCTTTTCATCTCAATTTTACCCTCACTTATCAAAACAAGAACTATCAACACACTTAAACAAGCATGGTTGCTACCTAGACTAACTAATCAAAAATTTGGTGGGTATCGTTTTTCACAAAAAAGCACAAAAACACACATATGCCACAAATGTCGATAGTATATGCTACCAATACTACCTAAGCATCTTAAACATGCTGGTTCAATAGAAAATAAATATCCATGGGGAAAATGAACATAGGAAAAAAAACCCTAGGATTCCAAAATTGGGGTATATATAGACCACGGCTACTCAGACTTCACTGAGGCTTATAACTACCCACACCCCTATAAAAAAAAGGTGCATGATCCTCAATGCATGCAATAAAAATAAAGTAAAGAACCGAGGTCAAAAGGAACATACCTAGGCACCTAAGCACCATTATGTAGCAGAATCTAACCACCCTCAACCTGCTGGATATCACGACCCAAGCCTAGGGCCTAGATGTGACACCGCGAATGGGGAACCCAAAGAAACCTCAAACAAGCGTCTTAACATATCATTACACATCCTTGGTTGTAGAAGGAATTAAATAACATAATTAGATTAGAAATAAGGACAAAGGGAAACTTTCATAACATAAACATCAAAGCAAGAGAGTCATAGCTCAATACATAACATGTCCAACAATACCTCTAGAACATAGAGAGGAGCGAGGGCCAACACAAGCAACCAAGCTCACCCTCATATTCAATATATACATCAAATAAAGATAGTCTTAATACATAACATGAGATCAAAGACATTGTCCCCGGAATGGAGGACTCACCAACTAGCTTGAGAGAAATCATACTTGCCATGTGGAGGAAGATGCTTAAGTGGGGCTCCGGTTCTTACAAGGTGACATCATGTAGGCATAGAGTATGTGTTAATACGTTTGAATGTACTAAGTATATATGATACAATGCAACAAGAGATAAGCATCGTAATAGAAATAGATAAGTATAGGCAATAAGTAGCATATAACAATATGGCATATATGGAAGATGCTTGAAGTAAATGATGCTTACATAGAACATAAAACATTTGCAAGAAGAGACTATCATTATAGAATTCTTAGTCAATTGAGGTACCAACCCCTCAATAGGTTGGAGGATCGTCTCACCCTACCATCCATGGTGATTGAGGTACAAACCCCTCAATTGGTTGTCAAGGTACAAACCCCTCGATATGGTTGGTATATCATCTCACCTTACCACCTATGTTGATTGAGGTACTAATCCCTCAACCCGGTTATTAAGGTATAAGCCCCTCCACATGGTTGGTGGACCGTCTCACCCTACCACCCGTGGTGATTGAGGAACCCCTAAACATAATTATCAAGGTATAAACCCCTTGATTGGTTGGTGGATCATCACACCCTACCACCCATGGCGATTAAGGTACAAAACCCTTAACCCGATTATCAAGGTACAAACCCCTCGACATGGTTACCTGGGTTCTTAACCCCCGAGTAGGGATGGTCAATTTCCAACACTATATAGGAGAATATCTTATACATAAATTCTTTTCATCATTATAAAGTTATTTAACTCATACGATATGCATTGGACCTTCAATTCCTCAAGAAACCATAACCAGACATTTTGTCAAACACTTGGCGGGTGTGTAAAGCTAGTGTAAAACCATGCAATTTAGGGATGAAATCATGCAAGAAAATCAAATGTAAAACCAAGATAACTCCTAAATGAAGATTTTAATGAAGACTTGAAGCTTGAGTGAAATCCTTAAGATCCGGAAGAGATTTGGACACTTGAATTTAAGGTAAAACATTGTCTAAGTGTTTGTGAGAGTATTGGGAATATTTTTAATGATATGAAGGTCAAATATAACTAGGTATAGGTATTTTATGCATGAAAACACTTAGGCCCAAGACCCAAAAGTCATGGACCGAGATAGAAAAACTAGATAGAAAATACATTGTGGCGCGTCGCACCAGGGGCGCGAATAGCTTATTTGAAGTTGCATTTTTGTGATTCTTGGATTTTGATATAGTTTCTCTAAAATTGGGGTTACACCCATTTTTCACTCTATTTTTCCCTTGATCAAGAATATGAAGTCGAATTTTTGATATCATGCACGAATTTTGAGATATATTGAATATGCAATTTCAGGCACTTCCAAGGCATATTTTCGGGCACTTTTTGAGGTCATTTCAATATCTCCCCATTGGGAACATTCATCTCCGAATGTCAAAGAAAGGTATATGAGAGACATAAATATGAAAATTTCAGCCTATATAAGGTTGCAACAATGTACTTAAACGTCATTTCAAAAATCTCAACATAAGTGAAAAACCATCATGAACTTGTCAATTTAAACATGAATGTATGCAATGACATGAGGGCTGAACTTAAGACTTGAGATTATATAGAGGACATAGAATTAGTAACTTAGTCTTAAGTAGAATGGAAGAGATAAGGATATCACTTTTGATGTCTGCTTAGGCCTCCCAAGTAGGACTTTCAACTTGTTGATTCCTCCAAAGAACCTTAACGGAAGCCACATCCTTGTTCCTCAACCTCTTCACTTGTCTATCCAAAATCTGAACCGAAACCTCTTCATAAGTCAAATTATCTTCAAAAACACCCAGAACATTAAGATTCATAATAGAATTAGGGTCTCCCACACATTTTCTCAACATGGAAACATGAAAGACCGGATGAGCCAAATCTATCTCAATAGGCAATTCTAACTCATAAGCTACCTTTCCAATCCTCCTTATTACCCTATAAGGATTCACATATCTTGGACTCAACTTGCCCTTTTTACCAAAATGAACTACACCTTTCATGGGTGACACCTTCAAATATACCCAATCACCAACTGTGAATTCAAGATCCCTTCTCCTCATATCGGCATAAGACCTTTGATAACTTTGGCCCATATTCAGCCTTTCTTTAATCATCCTAACTTTCTCAAAATCTGGTCACAACAAAGCCCCCTCTCCAACCTCAAACCATCTAGCCAATGACCTACAACATCTACCATAGAGAACCTCAAAAGGGGTCATACCGATGCTAGAATGATAGCTATTGTTATAGGAAAACTCAATCAATGGAAAATAATCATCCCAATGACCCTTAAGCTCCAATACAGAAGCTCTAAGCATACCCTCAAGTGTTTGGATAGTTATTTTTGGCTTGGCCATCTGTTTGAGGGTGAAAGGTCATCCTAAGTTTAACTCTTATACCAAGACCCCTTTGAAATGACTCCAAAAATATGAAGTAAATTGAGCACCATGATCCGATATGATGGAAAAAGGAACCCCATGCAAGCTCACCAAGTCATGAATGTACAATCTAGCAGAATCTTCAGCCCCATATATGGTCCTAACCGGTAGCAAGTGAGCCAATTTTGTCACCTTATCCACCACAACCCAAATGAAATTAAAATCTTTTCTAGTCTTGCGCAACCCAACCACAAAATCCATATTAATCACCTCCTACTTCTAAGTAGGAATCTCTATGTCTTGGGGTTAAGCCACCCAACCTTTGATGTTCGGCTTTGACTTGTTAACAACTATGACAACCGTAAATGAATTTCGCAATGTCGCTTTTTATGTTTGCTGCTTGACTTTGACTTGTTGGCAACTATGACAACCAGATATAAATTTGGTAATGCCCCTCTTCATACCTATCCACCAATATACCTCCCTCAAGTATCTATACATCTTAGTAGATCTGGGGTAAATACAATAGGAAGAACTATGAGTCTTATCAAGAATCATTTCTCTCAAGCCATCAACACAAGGCACAAATAAATTATCTTTGTACCTAAGGACACCATCTTCCCTTTGGGAGAAAACCTCCATCTTACCATCTTTTACCAATGCCTTCAATTCTAACAAAGCGGGGTTAAGATCTTTCTTAGCTTTTACCTCCTCAACCAATGAAGATTTTGAACCATCAACAACAACAACACCACTATTATCAACCTCTCCTAACCTAACTCCCCATCTAGCCAACTGATGGACCTCCCTAGCCACACCTTTGCCACCAGCATCACTATGAGCTAGGCTACCCATCGACACCCTACTCAAAGCATCCACCACCATATTAACCTTACCAGGATGATAATGCATACTCATGTCATAGTCTTTAAGAAGTTGTAACCACCTTCTTTGTCTCAATTTGAGATCTTTTTGAGTGAAGACATATTAAACACTTATGATCTGTAAACACATCAATTGTACCCCATATAAATAGTGATGCCAAATTTTTAAAGCAAAAACCATGGTGGCTAATTTAAGATCATGGGTAGATAATTCTTCTCAGGCACTTTAAGTTTTCTAGAACCATAGGCTATCACCTTACCATTTTGCATCAACACACAACCAAAACAAACTCTAAAAGCATCACAATACACAACAAATCCTTCTAGCCCTTTCGGTAGTGACAATATAGGAGCAGACACAAGTTTATCTTTCAATGTTTTGAAACTCTTTTTATACCCATCGGTCCACAAAAATTTGGCTTTCATTTAAGTCAGCTTGGTCATAGGAGAAGTAGTAGAAAAGAACTCATCCACAAACCTCTAGTAGTAACCCGCTAAGCCCACGAAGCTCCTAATATCTTATGGGGTAAATGGTCTAGGACACTTTCTAATCACATCTGTCTTCTTAGGATCCACCTTAATACCATCCCTCGATACCACATGACCTAGAAAGGCAACCTCCTTTAACAAAAATTCACACTTCTCATACTTAGCATACAACCTCTATTCCCTCAATCTGTGTAGTACTACTCTCAAATGACTCTTATGCTCCTCCTCACTATGTGAATAGATCAAAATTTACTTACCTTAATCTTTGTAGCACTACCCTCAAATGACCCATATATTCCTTCTCACAATGTCAATAGAGAAAAATATCATCAATGAAGACCACAACAAAGGAATCAAGTTATGGTTTAAAGACTCTATTCATAAGATCCATGAAGATAGCCGGTACATTAGTCGACCCAAAAGACTTCACAACAAGCTCATAATGCCTATTCCTAGTCCGGAAGGCTATCTTGGGAATATCACACTCCCTCACCTTCACTTGATGATACCCAGACCAAAGATCAATCTTAAAGAAATGACTAGCCCCTTGCAATTGGTCAAACAAATCATCAATCCTTGGAAGAGAATACTTATTCTTTATGGCGATCCCATTGAGTTGTCGGTAATCAATACACATTCTAAAGGTCTCATCCTTCTTCTTCACAAACAACACTGGTGAACCCCAAGGTGATTGAATAGGCCTAACCTCAATTGCTCTTTCAGCTACTTTAACTTCGCAAGGGCCATACCGTAGGGGTCGTATCGTAAGGGGTCATATGGGGCTATACGTTAAGGTTGTTTCAGGTTATTGATAGGTCTAAGTCTTCTTTGGTTGATGAGGTGATACCAAAATAAGATCTTGACTCCTCCTTGCTTGAATTGAAGGCCTTGGTGAATGAGGGAAAAGTAGAGGTTTTCTCTCTAGGGGGAGATGGTGCCCTTAAGTACCAAGGTAGGTCGAGTGCACCTTGTGTTGATGATTTGAGGAAGAAGATCCTTGATGAGGCCCATAATTCTTCTTATTATATCCACCCCCATTCCACCAAAATGTATAGAGACTTGAGAGATGTGTATTAATGGGGAGGCATGAAGAGGGATACTGCCAAATTCATTTCTGGTTATCATAGTTGTCAACAACCCAAACCCGAATATCAAAGGTCGAATGGCCTAAACCAAGACATAGAGATTCTCACTTTGAAGTGGGTGGTGATTAATATGGATTTTGTGGTTGGGTTAAATAAGACTAGAAAATGTTTTTATTCCATTTGGCTAGTGGTTGATAGGATGATGAAATCGGCCCACTTTCTTCCGGTTAAGACAACATATGGGGCTGAAGAGTATGCAAGGTTGTATATCTATGAGTTAGTGAGGTTACATGGGGTCTTTTTAACCATCATATCGGACCATGGTTCACAATTTACTTCACATTTTTAGAAGTCCTTTCAAAGGGTCTTCCACCCTCAAATGGTTGGGTAAGCCAAAGGACAATTCAAACCCTTGAAGATATGCTTAGGGCATGTGTATTGGAGTTGAGAGGTAGTTTGGATAACCATCTTCCCTTGATTGAATTTGCATAAAACAATAGCTATCACTTTAGTATCGGTATGACTCCTTTTGAGGCTCTTTATGGGAGACATTGTAGATCACTAGTTAGTTGGTTTGAGGTTGGAGAGGTGGTTTTATTAGGTCAGGATATGGTTATTGAGGCCCTTGAAAAGGTTAGGATGATTAGGGAGAGATTGAAGACAGCCCAAAGTCATCAAAAATTATCATGACCTAAGCCTAGGGCATAGACATGACACGGCGCAAGGGGAACCCGAAGGGACCCCAAGGAAGCCTCTTAGAACATCATTACACATCCTTAGTTCCAGAAGCAATAAAATAAGCATCAAGAGAAAATAAAGTGGGACAACCAGGGCTAAGGGAAAGAACTTGCATACCATAGACTTCAAGAACAATAGAGTCAAGGCTATTAGCATGAAACGACCCTAAAAAGTGCCCGAAAATGTGCCTCAAAATGTCCAAAATTTTAAAATTTCATATATCTCAAAATCCGTACTTGATATCAAAATGTTGACTTTAAATTCTTGTTTAGGGGGCAAAATTAGGAGAAGAAGGGTCTAACCCAAATTTTAGAGCAATCGAATCACAATTTCAAATTTTCAAAATTTCAATTTCTAGAGACGATCCGCGACAGCACCACGACGTGCAACTATCGTGGACATAAGTTAATTTGGCATCCACAAAATGTATTTTGTTTTTAGTAATTTCTATCACGGGCCAAGGCTTTGGGGTCTTGGGCCTAAGTGTTCCAAACCATGTTTTTACCTATACTTAGACTTATTTCACCCTCATATCATCTTACACATTTCCTTATACTCATTGAAACACTTACCCATATTTTCACTCCCAAATTCAAGCCCCAAACCCTCATCCTAAGCTAAGGTTCTCCTTCAAGGTTCTTCTTCAAGCTTCAAGTCTCCATCTCCAATCTTCACCAAGTTCATCTATTAAGCTAAGGTATGTGGGTTTCTTTCATGGGTTCCTTTCACCCATGATACCCAAGCCTTCTTTTACTCAAATTGCATGATTTAAATTTATGGATCTTGCTTATTATGAAATTTACTGCACACTATGTTAAAGCTATTTAAAGTTATGACAGTTTTGCCATGTTTTGAGTTATAAATCTTTGCGTTGTTGTAAGATTTGAGAAGGGTTTTTGATGTATATTGCTTGAGAGTGTTGTAAGGTGTTGATTGATGGTTTTATAATGGACCAATTCGGGGAGGGGGGACTAAGAGCCCAGATAACCTAGATGGGGGTTTGTACTCATCAACCTAGGGAAGTGTTTGTACTTCTCCAACTAGTGATGGATTTTTACTTATGCATTGATCATACATGTCATATTATTATATTATGCCTATTGCCTATCATTATGCATTTTGATTATGATGCTTAATTCTTGTTGCATTGCATCCTACATACTTAGTACATTCAAACATACTAACGCATATTCTATGCTAACGTAATGTCACCATGTAGGAACTGGAGTCCAAGTTGATCATCCTCCTCCATGTGGCTAGTTCGGTGCTATTCAAGGTAGTAGTGAGTCCTCCACTTCGGGGATCTTAGTCTATGTTTCTCCTATTATGTATTGAGACATTCTTCATTATTATCTATCTAACTATGACAGTGAGCCTAGTTACTTTGTCTTGGCCCCTACTCTTATCTTTGTATTAGAGGTGTTGTTGGACATATTATGCATCTATGATATGCATTCGAATCTTCTCTCTTGATTATGATGATATGGAAGTATTTCCCCTTAGCCTCGGTTTCCCTATTCTTTTATCTTTTGATGCTTGATTTATTGCTTTCGTGACCAAGGATGTGGAATGATGCTCTAAGAGGCTTACTTGGGGTCCCTTCAGGTTACCCTTGCGCCATGTCATGTGTACGACCTAGGCTTGGGTAATGACAAACTTGGTATCAGAGAACTAGGTTGATAGATCCTTGGACAAATTTGGTATCAGAGAACTAGGTTGATAAATCCTTGAAGTCCAAAACACCACGTCGATTAGTGTCCTATTCATGGTTGTGAAGTGTGCCATACCTATGAATAGGAGGCTATGAGGCATTTTAGGAAATATTTTCCTTCTTCATGTTCTATGTCGTGCTATAGAGTTATAGCGAGTTTTCTCCCTAACAATTGTTCTTTGCTATGCTAGATCATGCCAAACACTTGAGGATAAAGGGCCCAAACTCCTGAGGAACAACCTAACAATGGTGAGCTCCAGGATGCTCTCACTATGCTTGCCCAATTTGTAGCCAACCAAGCCAATCAAGGGGCCCAAGACCCTCATGCTACTACCCAGGGAACTAGGGTAAAAGACTTCATGAGGATGAATCCTCTGGTTTTCTCTGGGTCAAAGGTAGATGAAGATCCACAAGAGTTTATTGATGAGGTCTACAATATCTTGAATATCATGGATGTTGGGCCAAATGAGAAGGCGGAGTTGGTGGCATACCAACTCAAGGGGGTGGCTAAAATATGGCATGTTTATTGGAAAGAGGAGAAAGGGAACAACAATATGATCCTTTGGGAAGAGTTTAACGCGACTTTCCATAACTGGTTCTTCCCTCTTAAGCTTAGGGAGGCCAAAATGATGGAGTTCATGAATAAAAAGCAAGGATCTATGAGTGTGAGGGAGTATGCCCTCTTATTCAACCAACTCTCTAAATATGCTCCATAATTGGTTGCCGACCTGAGGTCTAGGATCAACAAATTTGTGATGGGTGGATCTAATTTGTTGAATGAGTAGTGTCATGCTGCCATGTTGATAAGTGACATGGATTTATCCCTTCTAATGACATATGCTGAATAATTGGAAGGGCAGAAGCTTAGAAAAAGGAGGAGTAGTGAGGCCAAAAGGGCCTATTTTGATGGTAAATTCAAAAATCTCAAAGGTATTTGATTTTATCAAGGCCAAGGGTCTTCTTATGCTCCTAATAGGAGGCTTCCCAATGATAACCCAAGGGTCTAAGGTGACGATAGGGTGGTTCCTAATGCTATGTGTCCAAAATGTGGTAAGGGTTATAGTGGCCATGCTTGAGGGATACTAATACTTATTATAATTATGGGGAAGTAGGGCATAAGTTGATGGATTGTCATCATAACTAGAACAAGGGTAAGGATGTTTACCCACAAGGTGCTAATGCGGTTTCTAGAGGGAGAAGTGGCTAACAAGGTGGTGCCCCAAGGCACTATCGGCTCTATCCTCTCCAAGGGAGACAAAAAGTAGATGAGGTGTCTAATATCATTACCGGTATATTAAAAGTCTTTGATTTTGATGTGTATGCATTGATAGACCTGGGTGCCAATCAATCTTTTATTACTCCTTTTGTTACCAAAAAGTTCCATACTAAACCCAAATTGTTGTGTCAACCATATCAAGTGTCTACTCCCATTGGTGAATCCACTATTGCTACAAGAGTCTACAAAAATTATCCCATTTGCATTTTCCATAAAATACTACCTTGTGATTTTGTTGAGTTAGATATGGTGGATTTTAATATCATTCTTGGGATGGATTGGCTGCATGCATCTTATACCTCTATTTATTGTAGAACCCGTAGGGCCAAATTCTAATTCCCTAATTAACCCATCCTTGAGTGGGAGAGTTACGATGTGGTGGTCAAGGGTAGGTTTATTTCTTGGGGTCAAATTCCAATTCCCAAATGAACCCATCCTTGAGTGGGAGAGTCATGATGTGGTGGTCAAGAATAGATTCATTTCATGCATTAAAGCCCAAAAGTTGATTTCTAAGAGGTGTCTCAATCATACTGTGAGGGTTAGGGATGTTGAGTCCAAAGTCCTTCAAATAGAGTCTGTGATCCAGTGGTTAATAAGTTCCTTGATGTCTTTCTCTAATGAGCTTCCCAGTATTCCTCCCAAAAGGGAAATAGATTTTGGCATAGATCTCCTTCTCGATACTCAACCCATTTCCATTCCCCCTTACCATATGGTCCCAATGGAGTTAAAGAAGTTGAAAGAGCAATTGAGGGATTTGTTGGAGAAAGGTTTTATTAGGCCTAGCCAATCACCTTAGGGTGAACCAGTACTAGTTGTGAAGAAGAAGGATGGGGCCCATAGAATGTGCATTGACTACTGACAACTTAATAAAGTCACCATAAAGAATAAGTACCCTCTACCAAGGATTGATGATCTCTTTGACAAACTTCAAAGGGCTAGTCACTTCTCTAAGATTGATCTTCGGTCCGGGGATCACAAAGTAAAAGTGAAAAAGTATGACATTCCCAAGACAACCTTCCAGACTAAGTATGGGCACTATGAATTCGTGGTTATGTCCTTCAAGTTGACCAATGCACTAACTATCTTCACAGATCTTATGAATAGGGTCTTTAAACCCTACCTTGATTTGTTTGTGGTAGAATTCATTAATGATAGTTGGAGCTATTCTCATAGTGAGGAGGAGCATGTAACTCACTTAAAGGTAGTGCTACAAAAATTGAGGGAAGAAAAGTTGTATGCCAAATATGAAAAATGTAAGTTTTGGTTAAAAGAGCTAGCCTTTCTAGGTCATATGGTGTCGAGGGATAGTATAAAGGTGGAGACTAAAAAGATGAAAGTGCTTAGAAATTGGCCTAGACCTTTGACTCCATTAGAAATTAGATGGTATTGAGATGGATCCTGAAAAGACGAAAGTTTTGACTCCATCGGACATTAGAAGCTTCTTGGGCTTAGCAGGATACTACTGGAGGTTTGTGAATGAGGTCTCTTCTATTGCTTCTCCCATGACTAAGTTGAACCAAAAAAAGGCAAAATTTGTGTGGACAGATGAGTGTGAAAAGAGTTTCCAAACCCTAAAAGATAAGCTTCTCTCCGCTCCTATCTTATCACTACCAAAAGGGTTAGAAGGGTTTGTTATGTATTGTGATGCCTCATGAATTGGTTTGGATTATGTATAGATGAAAAATGGAAGGTGATAGCCTATGCCTCTAGACAACTTAAAGTGAATGAAAAGAATTATCCTACCCATGATCTTGAATTGGCCGCCATAGTATATACTTCGAAAATTTGACGTCATTACATGCATGGAGTGCATGTTGAACTATTCACCGATCATAAGAGTCTCCAATATGTGTTCACCCAAAAACATCTCAACTTAAGACAACGAAGGTGGTTAGAGATTCTTAAGGATTATCATATGAGTGTACATTATCACCCCGATAAGGCTAATATGGTGCCCAATACTTTGAGTAGGGTGTCTATGGGTAGCCTAACACATGTTGATAATGGTGGCAAAGAAGTGGATAGGGAGGTCCATCGGTTGGCTAAATTGGGAGTTAGATTGGAAGAGATTAACAATGGTGGTATAGTGGCGGTTGATGGCTCAAAATCTTCATTAATTAAAAAGGTGAAGGAAAAGAAAGATCTTGACCACGCCTTGTTAGAATTGAAGGCCTTAGTGCGAGACGACAAGGTGGAGATTTCCTCCCAAGGGGGAGATGATGCCCTTAGGTACCAAGGTAGATTGTGTGTGCCCAATGTTGAAGACTTAAGAGAGAAGATTCTTGATGAGGCTCATAATTCTTCCTATTCTATTCACCCCGGTTCTACCAACATGTATAGAAATTTGAGGGAAGTGTTTTGGTGGGATGGTATAAAGAAAGACATTGCTAAGTTTGCATCCAGTTGCCATAATTGCCAACAAGTCAAAGCCGAACATCAAAGGCCGGGTGGCCTAGCCCAAGATATAGAGATTCCTACTTGGAAGTGGGAGGAAATTAACATGGATTTTGTGGTTGGGTTGCCAAAAGACTAGAAAACATTTTGACTCCATTTGGGTTGTGGTTGATAGAATGACAAAGTCGGCTCATTTCCTACCGATCAAAACTACATATGGGGAAAAAGAGTATGCTAAATTGTACATTCATGAATTAGTTAGATTGCATCAGGTGCCTTTGTCTATCATTTTGGATCATGGGGCTCAATTCACTTCACAATTTTGGAGGTCCTTCCAAAGAAATCTTAGCACCAAGGATAAAGCTTAGTAAGACATTTCACCCTCAAACGGATGGCCAAGCCGAAAGAACCATCCAAACTCTTGAGAACATGCCTAGAACTTATGTATTAGAGTTTAAGGGTAGTCGGAATGATCATCTTCCACTCATTAAGTTGACTTATAACAACAGCTATCAGGCAAGCATTGGTACGACTCCTTTTGAAGCCCTCTATGGTAGACATTGCAGATCACCGATGGGATGACTCGAAGTAGGAGAAATGGCTTTGTTGGGTCCAGATCTGGTCATGGAGGCCATGGAGAAAGTAAGGTTAATAAGAGAAAGATTGAAAAAAGCCCAAAGACATCAAAAGTCCTATACCGATGTAAGGAAAAGGGATCTTGAATTCAAGGTTGATGATTGGATCTATTTGAAGGTCTCACCCATAAAGGCAGTGGTTCATTTTGGTAAGAAGGAGTAAATTAAGTCCAAGATTTGTCGATCCTTAAAGAGTGTTGAGAAGAATTGGTAAGGTGGCCTATGAGTTGGAGTTGCCCAATGATATAAATATAGTTCATCCGATCTTCCATGTGCCAATGTTAAGGAAGTGAGTGGGTGACCCAAATGCTATTGTGCCTCTTGATGTTATGGGGGTTGTTGAAGACAATTTGACTTATAAAGAGGTTTAATTAGAAATTTTGGATAGACAAGTAAAGAGATTGGGGAACAAGGATGTTGCTTTCGTCAAGGTCCTTTGGAAAAACCAACAAGTTAAGTGTGTTACATGGGTAGCCGAGGCCGACATGAAAAAGCAATATCCCTATCTCTTCCATTCTAATCAAGCCTAAGATACTAATCTAAGTCCTCTACATGATTTCAAGTCTTAAGTTTCAGTCATCGTGTCATTTGTAGCCATTCATGTTTAATTGACAAGTTCATGGTGATATTGACACATATTAAGATTTTTGAAAAGATGTTTAAATGTATGGTTGCATCCTTGTGTGGGCTAAAATTATCTTGATTATTTCTGTTGTATACATTAATGTTCCCAAGGGGGAGATATTGAAACGACGCCAAAAAGTTTTCAAAAATGTGCCTCGAAAATGCCCATAATCGTAATTTATATATATCTCAAAATTCATGTGTGATATCAAAAATCTGACTTTATATTTTTTATCAAGAGACAAAATTGAGTGGGGAATAAGTCTAACCCTGATTTTGGAGAAACCATAGCAAAATTTTATTTTTCCAAAAATTTCACTTCCAGTGGTTGTTCGAGTTGGCTCCGCAACGCGGACCCATTGCGGAGTAGTGTATTTTATTGCCAGCTTTTCAATTTCGGCCTAAGGCTTTGGGGTCTTGGCCTTAATCGTTCCTATTCGTAAAAACACCTATACTTAGTCATTTTTTCAGCCTCATATCATTCAAGACATCCCCCAAAATCCTCTCTAACATTTGGACAATTATTTCACCCAAAATTCAAGTGTCCCAATCTCACTCCGAATCTAAGGATTTCATTCAAGCTTCAAGTTCTCAATCAAATATTCATCAAGGAAACCTCAAAAGTTTAGGTATGTGGGTTTCAACCATTGGGTACTTTCACCTATGGTGCCCAATCTTCCTTTTTACATAAATTGCATGTTTCTATGTTTATTTACTTGTGGGTCTTACTTATTAAGAATTTGACTATAAACTATGTTAGAGTTTCATAAAGGTGTGACTATTATGGATGTTTTGAGCTATGAATCTATGATCTATTTTGAGAATTGATGAAGAATTTCAATGTATACTACATGAGGGTATTACCAAGTGTTGGTGGGTTGATTTACTTCAAATTTCTTGCATGATTTCACTCTTCAATTGCATGGTTTTATACTAACATTACACACCCGCTAAGTGTTTGATAAAATGTCCGGTTAAGGTATCTTGAGTTGTTGAAACTTTAATGCATAGTATATGAGTTAAGTGACTTTATGATGATGAAAGGAATGTATATATGAGTTGTTATCATGGAAATTATCTATAGTGTTGCAAGTTGACCATACTATAGATGAGGGGTATGTACCGCATCCACATTGTAGGGTGGTGGCAATCCCCTACTACTATAGATGAGGGGAATGTACCTCATCCACCTTGTCAGGTGGTGGAAATCACATACTACCATAGATGAGGGGTATGTACCTCATCCACCTTGTCGGGTGGTGGCAATCCAAGACTACCAAAGATGAAGGGTATGTACCTCATCCACCTTCCAAGTGGGTGGCACGCCTTGGTTTTCAAGTACTAAGTTTCTTGGTCTATGATGGTGGTCTCTTCCTACACATGTAATATGTTCTATATAAGCATGTCTTACTTCAAGCATTGTTCATGCATGTCATGTCGCTAATATACTATCTCTTGCTTACGGTTATGCATTTCGATTATGTTTCCTATCTCTTGTTGCATTGCATCCTACATACTTAGTACATTCAAATGTACTAACGCATACTCTATGCCTACATGATGTT